>JARYGA010058526.1:0-104311 GCA_030545235.1 Helianthus tuberosus
ATTTAGACCCGACAAGTTTGAATACTTGTATAATATGGGTATACTAAATACATTCTGGATTTTGAGACAAAGATGATAAGGTTTGACCTGTTTCGGACAATTTATGCAAACTAGTTACATAAACCGAACCGAGCGCGAAAAGGGCGTCACGGGTAACCATAAGAGTCATATGCAAGCTCCCTGAGTTAATATGCCTTAAATATGTTATAATATCAGTAAGATATCGTCTATTATTCCCAAAACGGATTTAAACACAAATTATGCCTCATAAGGGCATTTTGGTCATTTAAAAGATTATAAAAGAGTTTATTTAGTAATCTGGGTTACAGGTCTGATTTATACAGTAAATACACTTAATTTAACAAGTTATAACAGTAGGGTATGACCTATATGTGAAACTTATCATTTAAAACCAAACTATGCACCTTAGGGGTATTTTGGTAATTTCACAAGGGCTAAAAAGGTCAAAACTGGAAACCTGAGTTTATAAACTTTTACTTACTGTTATTATATAAAAATATACTAAAAACATCAGTAGGTATCAACCTTATATGTTTAATATAGTTATAGTACATACTATGCGTTAAAAACGCTTAAAAAGGCGATTTGGAGCCATTTCCGGGTTTTTAAAAGAAAGCTGATATTTTTATAATTCCAGAAGGCTCAAAATATTTTATTTAACAAATTAAATCAGTAGAAAAAGGTTTGGGGTCAAAAGGATTTGTAAAACTCATTTTATGGCTTAAAAGGGCAAAACCGGCATTAACCGAATCAAACTTAGAGACCTATGTTATGATCAGCCAAAAATTAAATAAAAATCTTTAAAATCCCAAAATATTATATTATATCAGTGGGTAAAAAGTTTGATATCAAAAGTGGGTTTAAATAGGCTATACGCTAATTACGCCATTTAATTAACATAAAGCTTTCAAATTACGCTAATGAGCATAACTCCTAACCTAGACCTCAAACTGATGTCAAATTTTAGGTGCAAGTTTATAAATTAGTAACAAAGGTTTCTACTCTTTTACATTTTCAAAAATCACGTTTTATAGTCAAAAGGGCATAATAGTCAACATTTAAGCAATAATCGGATACATGCATATGAAATGGATAACTAATGAACCAAGTTGTGTGACCTCAGGGGGTTACACTAATATGAAACCTGGTCCAATTAAGGCTCTAAGGCATTTCTAAACAATGCTTAAACGGGTCAGAACTGAAAGTCAAAGTAGAAGTCAAACTATGCGACTTTCGGTTCCAAACCGAGCCTAAACTGAAAATTGTCGAGTTGAACATGTTGGGACATGTTCTTACATTAATTACCAAGTTATATTAATGATCAAACAGGTTGCAAGTATCCTACATTGCTAATTATGCTTAAATTTGAAAATATACATTCTGTTGACTTTTTAAAGTAAGCTTTGACTCGACAATTAACATAGTTAGAGTGGGAATCTGAAAGTACCCTTTTAAGGTTTTATAACCCACATAAATACCTACTTAAAGGTACTTTTAATTCGTGATTAGACTAAGCACATTTTAATTAATCACGAAGTCAAACTTTAATTACGATGGTTTGACTTTTAGTTAATTAACTAAGCTAAACTAGATTAGAAAGGGTTAAGGCTACTTACAAATGTCCTAATTATAATTAGGGACCACTAGGAAGATGGCTTGCTGATCAGGAGAGCTCCAGAACCTTACTTGGAAGAAGTTGCAAATAAATGTTCAAAATGTAGCAAGTTCATCTTCTTATATAGTGCATCCAAGAGCTTAGGATCATCACACATAAGTCTAGGAAGGTTGCAAGATGTCCCCAGGTGTCCTATAATGCTAAAAACGGGGTATAGGAGCCCTTGAATTCGTATACCACCTAACTAAGTCGGTGTAACCGTTTGGACAGACACCTGTCCTGAAAATCGCCCAGCTGCACTGCTTACGCACCGCAGCGTTCTGAGTGTTGCGGTGCGCAAGCAGTCTTGCGCACCGTAGCGTCCTGGTTGTTGCGGTGCGCAAGCTATCGGCAGAGACCAGAATTTTGTTTTTATTCAAGCTATGACCATGCACCCTTTTCAACTCCGAATCTCATGCACTTTAGTCAGTATAGGGACCATGTTTCCAGCCATTGCATGTCATGGCATGTAATTACACTCTTTGGCACTATGTGGGAGATTTAAATTGACGGAAAAACCAAGAATTTATGTTGTATCCATATCTAGGTTTTGTAACCCATTTATTTATTTAGGATTCCAAATTAATAACAAAAATTCAGATGTTGATAAAATATATCCTGGTTAGGGATTTATTAATAGGTCGCTCAGAGGTATAAATTAACATGTCAACATTTATATCCTACCGTACATCTTTATCTGGATCCGTATTCATGACACGTTTGCATAACCTGACACGTGTCTTTATTTTATTGGACATGAATTTCCGAGGTGTTACAGAACTCATTTTGGATATATAATAATGAATATCTGCTTAAATCACTTTAAACAATTCGTTAAGATAATTTTTGAAAGCTTTTGTTAAAACTTTGACAAAAGTGACCCACGAAAAACTTGATTCTTGGCGAAAAACCTTAACTGACGAAAAAAGGGGTTTTTGCAATTGACCAAAGTGACGAAAAATAAGGTTTTTCGACAAAGACCAATTATGGCGAAAAATATGTTTTTCGTCAAAGATAAATCAAATAAAAAAAAGGTTTTTCGTTGACAAATGGATAAGATATTTTCAAAAACCAACCAAACCTTATCCACTGAAAAGTTGTTGAATACTTCAGTCAAACACTCCTTACCCTTACCCTTACACACTGTGTTTACCAACTTTCAAAACATCACCCATGCTTTGCAGAAAATAACAATCATTTTAAACAACCCACTTGTCAAACAACTTCAGTAAACTTCAAACAAAGATCAAAACATGAAATTTTTAAGAACACTTTGAATATGTGAAGAACACTATGATTTCCGGTGAAACTTATGAGTTTTCCGGTGCTGGACAAACTTTTCGAACACAAATTTTTGCACAAAAGTTTACTCAAAACCAAACTTTAACATGTAAACATGATTTTTAACAAGGTTTTTGATCAAACTAAACAGCAAAATATCATGATTTTCAAGGTTTTGAAACTGTTTTTCCAGAAACTATGATCTTCAAATACAAGAAAAACACTCGTTTTAACAAGGAAGAGAGCCTTGGCTCTGATACCACTTGTTGGTCCACTAGCGGAGGATCTAGTCGCCCAATCCTTCTATACAAACAAACCCGGTTGTGCGGAATCCAACCGGGAAAGCAAACCGAGATCGAGACACAAAACAGAACAAAGATTCAACGTTTGAATATCAACTGAATTAACACCAGAAAGTTTGTTTACAAAGATTACAGAAAATTATACTCTCACAACTCACTGGTTCTCTCTCAAAGTTCTCTCGTGTCTGTGTTCTCTGTCCTTCTTCAGTCTGTTGTGCATATATATAAGCTGCAGGTCGTCGAAGGACCTGCAGCGACGAAACATGCTGACGAAACATCATGGAGTCGACGAAAGACTCACCATTTAGGACCAAAGATGAAGAAATACTGCAGGTCTTTTGTCACTATCACATCATGACGAAAAATGTCTTTCATCAGAGGTTTTTCGTCATACATGAGGGCAGTTTTTCGTCAAGATGATGTCTAGGAGGTTTTTTTGTCATGTAACTCAGTTCTTCGTCAGAGATGCAACATGGACAATTTCAGATAATAAACAGCAGCAACATGCAGATCAGCAACTATTACCGAGACTTGATGGAGGAAATCAAGCCTTGGTCTTCAACTCGTAGCGATGTCGAACCGAACGGGCCGCGTCCATATAATATGTATCAACAAGTCATAGTTTGGTTGAAAGGGATGTTGAGGGTTTTTGGGGTAATGGAGGGTTTGAATTCGGTTTTGTGGAAGTCACAGGACGATCAGGTGGTCTGGTGACAATATGGGATACACATGTTTTTGATTTGCTGGTCAAGGAGAGGAATCGGAATTATTTGTTATGTTCTGGTTGATTAAAGGAAGTGGAGAGTTGATTAATGTGTTGAATGTGTACGCGCCACAAAACGAGGTTGATAAACGACAATTATGGATGAATATTTTGATATTATCACAGCTAGAAATGGTTTATGGGTAGTGGGAGGGGATTTTAACTCAGTTCGGTATGAGGATGAAAGGCGAAATTCCAACTTTAATGCGGCAGCGGCTAGAGAGTTCAACACTTTCATTGAAGACGCTGGGTTACATGAATTTGTGCTCAGGGGGCGCAAGTTTACGTTTTCGGTAGGTAATAAATTAAGCCGAATTGATAGATTATTCGTTTGTTGGGATTTTTTTGTAGATGGGCGTCTGCTGAATATAGAGTTTTGCCAAAAGGTCGTCCCGATCATTGTCCAGTCATCCTTAAGACGTTTTCAGGTAACTTCGAGCCAAAACCATTTCGGTTTTTTAACTCTTGGTTACAAAGGGACGATTTCGAGGGGGTGGTGTTGAAGGCAAATAATGAATTCCGTGGACATGGGTGTCCTGATGTGGTGTTATTACAAAAGCTCAAATGGTTTCAAAAATACATCACAGAGTGGAAGAAAATTATTAAACAAAAAGATCTCGAGGAAGAATTGATTTTAAATAATGAGGTTGAAGACCTTGATATAATTCGGGAACAAAGGGATTTGAATGAAGAGGAAGAATGGGTTTGGGAGGAGAGTCAAAGACGAATTAGAGAAATAGAAGAGTTCAAATATAAAGATCTGCAACAGAAATCTAGATGTAAATGGGAAACAGATGGGGATGATAACACGCGGTATTTTCATGGTCTCATTAACAAAAGAAAGGCGTCAAACAGTATTCCGGGGTTGATGGTTAATGGGAATTGGGAGACGAAGGCGTCTAAAATTAAAAAAGAAGTTTTTCAATTTTTCAAGAAGAAGTTTGTTAAGGAAATGAAAGTTAGACCGAAACTGGTAGGTCATGAGTTGAAACGATTGTCTGATGATGAAGCGACCTTGGTGGATGCACCTTTTTCAGAGACAGAAGTCAAGGAGGCGGTATTTGGTTGTGGTAATGATAAGGCACCGGGACTGGACGGATTTAATTTTATGTTCATAAAGAGGTTTTGGAACATTCTTTCAGCAGATTTTATGAATATTATGAATGAGTTTTATGAAACCGGGTCCATAAGTCGAGGTATTGGCTCTTCATTTATAACTTTAATTCCTAAAAATTCGGCCCCTTCGGGATTAGGAAATTATAGGCCAATAACTCTCATTGGGGTGATTAGCAAGGTGATTTCTAAGATCTTAGCGAATAGGCTCCGAAAGGTTATGGGGAATATCACTTCAGAAACGCAATCTGCTTTCTTGAGTGGTAGATTTATTTTAGACGGGCCGATGATGATTAATGAGATATTGGCTTGGGCGAGGCAGATGGGCAAGGAGATGTTTATATTTAAAATTGATTTTGAAAAAGCATATGATAATGTGCATTGGGGGTTTTTATTAGATATGCTTCGTCAGTTGGGGTTCCCGATTCGATGGTGTTTATGGGTGTAGGGTATCTTGATTTTTATAAGGGATCCTATTTCACTTATGTTCTCAGTTCTCACAATCAAAGCTCACAAGCAAACAAAATCTGCATAATTAAGATGCAGAACTGAAGAACTTAACTATCAAAGCTCACAATAAAACGCAATCTACACAAACAAGATGCAGATCTGAACGAATTGTTAACGGATGGTTGTTCGATCCTATACTTACATCATTTAATCTGAACGGATCGTTGCTTCGAAGAGAGTATTAACCTGCTCACGGCGGCGTCTACGTCGGCAACCTCCCACGAATCCGGTGGAGCTCCAGATTGATTTGAGAGACTGATGTCGCACTACCGATCGGCCGACTGTGGCCCTGCTCCTCTGTATTTTCCGGCTGCACGCAATTCATCAGGCACCACTACAAGTCTACACCACCGACAAAGGTAATTTTTGACCTTTTCCACAGTTTTGGCAACTGAAGCATGAATTTTGTTTTTGGGGGTCGGGGCAAACTCCGGTGATCTAGGAATACAATTGGGGAAGATGAAATTAGGGTTTTTATTGGACTTGTCTGTGTTATAAAGAAGGAGATGACATACACGTCATCGCCACGTAATCAGCTCCAAATCATCAAACCTGTGCCACGTCGGACAAAAAACAAACACAGTTAGTGGATATTTAACTGGGTGGTGCCAGCGCAAACAAAAAGTCAAGTTGGGGGTGCCGGGTGTCAAAGTGTTAGTTGCGGGTGGCAACGGTCAAAGGCCGATATTTGGGGGTGATAAAGTCCATTAACCCTTAATTTAAAACTAAAGAAAGTGGGAGAAGTTACACAAATGAGATGTTTAACAGATAACACTAGTTGCCATGAGTTGGAAACGTTCTAATGTTCCAACCTCTACCTTTCTCTGTAATCTCAAGTTCATATTTCTAAGAGTTCTTCTCAAGACACGACTTTGTGCAAAACGACCAGTTGTTTACATAGTCGATTTTAAGTGTTCTCCGAAATATCTTTAGGATAATGCATGTCACTTTTGGTTGATCTTCAAGTTAAATACCAACTTTCATTTAACATTATACACTGGTTTGTCAAGTTTTACTAATAGACTTTTTAGTTACATATTGATGTTTAAAACTTGATATAAGCTAAGTTGTCATAGTTTAATCGGAGTTTCCATTAATTAAATATAACCGGATTAATTTTTTGATGTTACAAAACGTATACGTACATTAGTAATCGATGTTAAAACATACAAGTTATGTATAAATAGTATCATCTCTTTCTGTTACACCAAGAACGGTAATAAATATATTCTTAACAAGATTAAGTTGTTATCTTCTTCAATAAACCAACATAAGTAAACTTGTAACACAGCCGGTTCAATGACCCTTCAAATTTACAACCATCACCAATCGCTAGGGTTGTAAATGAATCGAACAAACACAAACAAGGTCTTATTCTTGTTCGTTCGTTAAGGATACAACATGTTCACGAAAAGTTTATGAACACTTACTAAACGAGATTTTATGTTTGTGTTCATTCGTTAAGGAATGAACGTGTTCACGAACGGTTCACAAAAACAAACCAACACAGATAAAATCGACGAAGACGGCAGTGGCTAGAGGTGGATGGTGAGAGGGAGGGGTGCTAGACCTCGAAGCCCTTATTGTTGAACGAATGTCGATAATATTTTTCGATATGAATAATGAGAAAGAAAGTGGAACGGTGCATAAACAAGATAGACCTAGAGTTTCCGTATATTATTACTTTGGGTAATGAGATAAATAAGAATTAAAGAATATAAAAAGTTTAGATAAAAAATATAAATGTTAAAAGATTTTTAATAAACAACATAAACAAACGAACATGAACGAAGGTTCATGAATGCAATTAAACAAACGAGATATTTGTTCGTATTCGTTCGCTTAACTAACCGAACGAAATTTCTTATTCATGTTCGTTCATTAAGAAAGCGAACGAATGTAAACAAACTTTCTGCCAAACAATGATCACAAACTTTTCACTAAACGTTCGATTCATTTACAGACCTACAATCGCCAAATCACACCACCTGATAATAATAATAATAATAATAATAATAATAATAATAATAATAATAATAATAATAATAATAATAATATTTACTCGTAAACCCATATACTTGATAAGAAAATGCATATTTACGTCAAATTTACAATAACTAACTTACAGGGAGATTCCCCAACTGTAAACTGTTACAACTAAACCCTCACAAGATTCTAAAACCGTTATAACAGTCTCTAATCAACCCCCTCTTTAAATACAACCCTAACTCATCATCTAATCTACACTTATATTCTCCCTCCATTGATCAAACCCACCTCCATCATCTCCAATGGCGGAACAACCAGTTGACCACCCATCTCCTTCACATTCCGCTAACTCAGAATTTCTCGCCGGAAAACCACCAACCAAAAGAACCGCCGCCACCACTTCCGCCACCCCTCCACCCAAACCCCCCCACACCACCACCACCACTGCTTCTAACTCCGACGAAACCAAATTCACTGCCTCCAGCGTACTACCGGTAGAACAACAACCGCAAGAAGAAAATGCAGATGATGAACTACTCCCAGACGATCTTGAAGTGTTAGAAGAACTCGAAAAGTCTGAAGTTCGCTACGGAGGAAACCCTGCTCAGTATCCCCGCCTTATGAAGAGATTCTGCTTTTCTTATAGTTTTTTGGGTGTTGGAAATGATCCTGCATGGGAAGCCAAGATTCAACGTTTGAGGAACAAGTTCAAGAACCAGAGTGAGCTCTCAGTTGGGCCTGATCAGATGGAAGAGTTCGTGTTGTGGAAGAAGATGTTCGACCGTGTTCCTGCACCTGCTGATGATGCATGATGATATTAGGGTTTCGTAAGATGAGTTTGTTGTTGTTCTAGTGTTTTGTGTTCTTTACAGTTTTAGTGTACAATTGTGATGATTTCTTACCTCTAGAAATTACATGTGTTTGCTGATTGATTGATAAGAAAGTTGTAGGTGTTTGAATGATTTTACGAAATTTGGTTTTGTTTTGTAAGTTTTGGATGTTTGATGAATGATAATTGAGTTTAACTGCTCACTATAAGTGTTTATTAGGAGAATATTATAGTTTGAGTGTTTTAAGTTTTTAACTATGCATGTTTATAAAGAGTTTAATCGATATATCGAAGCAATTAAGTCGACAAGTTCAAGATCGTGACGATTTAGTTTTAGCGGTTTAACAGTTTGATATGATTGGTTTTGAAACTTTAGAGTCCATCGTTTAACCTATCATTTTACATGTTCAGTTATGTATTAGTCTTGTTAAATGATGATCGTATATTAGGAAAATATTGTCATTCTAATGTTTTATTGGTATACTAGTTTTTTGGTTTGGAACACGGTGCCGGCCATTTTACCTTTATTATCTTCTTTTTTTTTTTTTAACTTTCAAAATGAAACTTCAACTCTCCACTTCCTCTTTGTAAAATTAAGGGACGATTTTTTTTTTTTTTCAAAAATTTCCATTAGGCTACTTTCTTTTGTTTAACGGCTTTCATTAAGCTGTTTTCTTTGAGAAATTATCTTTAGGATACTTTTGTTATCTCAAGTTATGGGATGATTTATAATTGAAAGTGATTTATTCTGGGTTGAGTTATAATACAAAGAAATTTATAAATAAGAAGTGTAACAAGCCACCAGAGTGACAAGTGTCCAATGAAAAATCAAGTGGGAAGTGTAATTTCGTCCGAGAGAAAAAAAAAACTTAATACGCACATGTTTCTCACATGCTAGGAAACATATGCATACAAGTCATATGCTATTTCCCCCAATTTTTTAAACATTTGTAACTTTTTATATGAAATTTGTTTTTTTTTTTTTAATTATGCCATAAAATCGAGCGTTTTTTTCTTTAATATGCGTACCTAGGGATGAGCTCGGTCCGGTTCGGTACCGAACCGGTACCGGTACCGAAAGAACCGGTACCGAAAATCCTCAAAAGTGGGTACCGGTACCGATGATGTGTGTAAAATGCAACATATAAATTACATCAAATGAGGCATAAAACTAACCCTTTTTAAGTACTAATATTGGAAAAAGAGTGTTTTTGTCTTCCTTTTGTATTTTCAGGATTAAATGAGCTCAAAAACGCAAAAGAAGCAAAAAGACAGCTAAATCCAACATAAATACAAGAAAAGGAATATTAGTGGACTGCCCAACCCCTCAACGGCACCTTCCAAAGCAAAATAGAGAAATCAGAAGACTGAACACGCCCCGTGCTCAGCCAGCACGGGGCCGTGCCCAAGAAGCAGCAGAAAAGACAAACCTATAGAAGCTTCTATTGCCCATCACGGGGCCGTGCTCAGCGGACACGGGGGCGTGTCGAAAGTACAGCAGGCGCATTTATTGTAATTGCGAATTACAATTAATGAGGAGAGAGATTGTCAGACAGACACGGGGCCGTGTCCAGCTCTCTGTTCAGCCTATAAATAGGAGTGCTTGGATTCATTTCATCTCATCCCTTGGCACACCACCTCTCTCACACTTCATCCACCACCCACCACCATCACAACACCATCATCCACCACCATCATCCATTGTCCATCGTAGAGTGTGTGAGTCGTCTCGGGATCCAAGATTGATCGTAAGAGTTCTTGACAATCAAGGCCATGTTTGCCTAAGTCTCTTACATCACTTGGTGAAGACAAAGTGTCTAGTATAATACTTTTTATTTATAATCTTTTGCACTTTTTATTTGGTTTTGTATTAATGACTTTAATAACTAGTTACTTATGTTGAAGGTGATCTTTCCTTATCGTTTGTCCGTGGTGTCTTGGCATTATTTTACTGTCTATATAAAATAAAGGATTTTCACCATCCATATCTCCACGGTCTATATGGAGGTATGTTGGCTACCTGGTAGGGGGTTAAGGGAACGGTTTGGTAAAGGTCTTGCCATTGTTCAGCGTTTAGAGGTCCTGCAATGGACCTGGGTCAAATTTAGTAGGACCTCCTTCAATACTTCACGGTATTGGATGGCGGGGGTCCAAACTCTTTGATCCCCTCATAAGTTAACTACTATTAATACTATAACCCGGCTATTTAGGACTGTATCCCTGCTGACTCAGACTACTTAGCCGAGGGTAACGTCACCGCCAAAAGCGGGGCCTACCACAATACTGCATTAATAACTTAATTCATTATCTTCCAATAATCCACCCTTTTAGGATTGTATCCCTGCTGACTCAAACTACTGGGGTAAGGGTAACGTCACCTTCAAAAGAGGGGCCTACTACAATAACTAAGATAATCTCTTAATTATGTGCAAAAGTGCGGAAATAATCAAAGGTTATACTAGATACGAGTCGGAACCAAGTGATTCATCTTGTCTATCTGTTTTTCTTTTATTTTTATTTTCAGCAATTTTTAGTTAGCTTTTAATTTTCGTAGTTTAAAACATTTTTCTAAACTTTTATTTTGGTTAGACGTTGAGGATAAACCGGTACTAAAAGCTCTTGTGTCCTTAGACGACCTCGGTATCTTACCAACGCTATACTACACTCAACGATGGGTGCACTTGCCCATATGTGTGTTTAGTGTTAGTGAAATATCGTGTTTTATAAATTTAAAACTTGGCTAAAATAAGTGTTAAAAAGGGCTTAAAATATACACCTAATATATACGACACTTCGCACGCATCAAGTTTTTGGCGCCGTTGCCGGGGACACAAGGATTTTAAGAAAGTTTAAAATCGACGGCCTAATCAGTTTTTCAAAACCTTTTCAAAATGCGCGCACATTTTTCTGCATTTTAGTTTAGTTTGCATTTACAGTAGCCTGAACACGCCCCCGTGCTACATATTTTTAGTTAGATACCCAGATACAGAGTCTGAACACGAGGCCGTGCTCACTGAACACGCCCCCGTGCTCAACGTGACCAGTAACTTTAATTAAAACGCCCAGATACAGATCCTGTACACGGGGCCGTGTTCACCAGACACGGGGCCGTGTCCAGCCTTCTGTTTCAGTCTTTGTTTTCGTTTTCTGGCCCCAAGACTCAGTTGTGGTCTGCTGAGTGATTCTCATGGATCAATACTCAGGAGGTTACAACTACACCTATGATGAGGATGATTATAGGGGTAATTATTGCACTAATTGTCGTAATGCACGTTCGATTCAGAATAATCACTCGTATCAACCATCCAATTCATACGCTTACTATGAGGAGCCCAGGTACGAGCCATCAACTTCATACACATCCTATGAAGACCAAAGGTATGAACCTCCTCCCTCATACTCATATTTTGATGAACCAAGGTATGAGCCCTCTTACTCATACTTTGAGGAACCAAGGTATGAGCCACCACCTTCATATGCTTATTATGAGGAACCTTGGCGTGAACAACCCACCTCATATGAGTATTATGAAGAACAAAATTACGAACCTTATCCATCATATGCTTACAATGAAGGACAATGGTGTGAACCATCAACTTCATATGGGTATTATGAGGAACAAAGGGTCGAACAACCGGATTCAAGCTTAGAAAATAATGATTCTTTTTCTATAACCGAAGTGACCGATAGGATATTAGAACACATTAGAGTTATCGATCGATGTATAAAAGAAGCTCGCGCAAGGGAAGAGGAGTCCCGCGCAAGAGAAGAATTAAAAAAGGAAGAGATAACTAAAAATGTAAAAATGGAAGAACAAATAAGTGAAAAACCGACACATGAGTTAAACAACGAAAAAGGTGAGTCCGATAACGTTAAAATCCAAGAAGAGTCTAATTTTGAAAATCATTGTTTAGTACCCACTCATGCTAAGTTTTTAAAAGAGTTAAACACTAACACTAAAATTGACGAAACGGTAAGTATTAAGTTAACTAATGATCAAACTTCGCTAATAAAAGAAGACCCATTTGAAATTAACATCACACCGGTTCCATGTTTCTTTCAAAATTCGTTTATTAGTAATGTCACAATCGATAAAGATCTTTGTGTTAACATAATGCCTAACTACATTTTCGAAAAATTAAGTATTAGTGATTTTTCTCCACTTCAAATACCCATTTTTCTATCCAATCGGAAAGTAATAAAATCAATCGGTATAGTTGAAGATGTCTTGGTTCAAACAAATCAAATGGTAATCCCAACCGACTTTGTCATCCTCGATGACGCTCCTCTAGTGTTGGGACGACCATTTGTAAAAACTCACGAGGCTTTGAAAAACCGGAAGTTCAACAATTTACCTCTTCAATTAGGGGCATTTAAAAGAAGTGTGGATCTCGAACGATCAATGAAATATCCATTCGGCAATAATGACCCCCTAATTGAAGATGAGGATGAACCACCCGATACAAGTGAAGAGATTGACCACTTTGTTGAAGAAGAGGTCGCCATAGAACAAACTTTTAAAGTTCTTGATCGAAACGAGCAACCAAATAAGGAGTCTCCTAAAGACCCACCACTTGAGCTCAAAGAACTTCCAAAAGGTTTGGAATATGCTTTTCTAGACAAAGATGGTAAGTTACCTGTAATTATTTCGTCTAAATTAGATAACTTAGAAAAAGAAAAACTAATTAATCTTTTGAAAAAACACAAAAATGCAATAGCTTGGAAACTTGTTGACATAAAAGGAATTAGTCCTTCTATGTGCACACACAAAATTTTGATGAATGATGACTACAAATCGGTCATACAACCACAACGTCGAGTAAATCCAAATGTTCAAGAAGTGGTTAAAAACGAAGTCATCAAATTACTTGACGCCGGACTTATCTATCCTATTTCAGATAGTCCTTGGGTAAGTCCCGTCCAAGTAGTTCCAAAGAAAGGAGGTATGACGGTAATTACTAACGAAAAGAATGAACTAATACCAACGAGAACCGTCACAGGATGGAGAGTATGTATTGATTATAGACGATTAAATGAAGCAACAAGAAAGGATTATTTTCCTTTACCCTTCATTGATCAAATGTTAGAAAGATTATCCGGTCATAAATTTTAATGTTTCTTGGATGGTTTTTCAGGTTACTTTCAAATCCCGATAGCACCCGAAGACCAAGAAAAGACAACTTTCACATGTCCCTATGGAACTTTTGCTTATCGATGCATGCCATTTGGTCTATGTAATGCCCCCGCAACATTCCAACGTTGCATGGTAGCCATTTTCCATGACATGATAGAAAAGACAATGGAAGTCTTCATGGACGACTTTTCTATCTTTGGGGATTCATACGACCAATGCCTCGATAACCTTGAACGAATGCTATCCCGATGTGAGGAAACTAACCTCGCCCTTAATTGGGAAAAATGCCATTTCATGGTAACGGAGGGAATAGTACTCGGTCACAAAATCTCAAGCGAGGGAATGGAGGTGGATCGAGCCAAAATAGATATCATTTCTAGATTACCACATCCATCGATCCGTAAGAGCTATTAGAAGTTTCCTAGGGCATGCCGGATTTTATAGGCGGTTTATCAAAGACTTTTCAAAGATCTCAAGGACTCTAACAAAATTACTTGAAAAAGATGCTCCTTTCATCTTTGACAAGGATTGCAATCAAGCATTTCTAACCCTAAAGGAAATGCTAGTCAATGCACCTATCATGATAACACCTGATTGGAAATTTCCTTTCGAAATCATGTGTGATGCTAGTGACTTTGCAGTTGGAGCTGTCTTGGGACAGAGAAAAGAAAAGCATTTCCACCCAATATATTATGCTAGTAAAACACTTAACGATGCACAAGAAAATTACACAACAACTGAAAAAGAATTACTAGCTGTGGTATTTGCTTTTGATAAATTTCGTTCTTATCTTGTTCTTTCTAAAACTATAGTCTATACAGACCATGCAGCCATTCGATATCTCTTTAAGAAGCAAGACGCAAAACCACGTTTGATTAGGTGGATTCTACTCCTCCAAGAATTTGACATTGAAATCAAGGACAAAAGAGGAGCAGAAAATACCGCAGCAGGTCATCTTTCACGCTTAGAAGACCCAGCTTTGGAGGCAACCAGGGACGAGCAAATCAACGAAAAATTTCCAACTGAGTCCCTGGGAATGGTGGAATATAAGGAAGAACCATGGTACGCCGACTTTGCTAACTACCTAGCTAGCGGTATAGTCGCAAAAGGATGGCCACATCATCAAAGAAAAAAATTCTTTGCCAATGTGAAACACTACTTTTGGGAAGATCCATATCTTTTCAAAATGTGTGCCGACCAACTCGTCAGACGATGCGTACATGGTAGTGAAGCACGAAGAATTCTCCGCCATTGTCATGAAGGTCCATACGGAGGACATCATGGTGTTGCCAGTACCGCACGAAAGGTATTCGATTCAGGATTTTATTGGCCAACCATTTACAAAGATGCTCAAAATCTTGTAAAGACATGTGATGCTTGCCAAAGAACAAGTAATATTTCTTCCAAAAACGAAATGCCACAAAATGGCATTCTTGTTTGTGAAATTTTTGATGTATGGGGACTCGACTTTATGGGACCTTTCCCACCATCAAAAGGAAACAAATACATACTTGTGGCAGTAGATTACTTGTCTAAATGGGCCGAGGCCGAGGCACTTCCAACAAATGATGGAAGAGTAGTGGTAAGATTTCTGAAAAAATTATTCTCTCGTTTTGGCACACCTAAAGCTTTAATAAGTGATAGAGGTACCCATTTTTGCAACCATCAACTTGAAAACATTTTAACAAGATATGGGGTCTATCACCGGGTTTCGACAGCATATCACCCTCAAACAAACGGACAAGCCGAAGTGACTAATAGAGGGTTAAAACGAATACTTGAAAAAACCGTAGGGTTAAATAGAAAGGAATGGGCTGATAAATTAGATGATGCTTTATGGGCTTTTCGAACTGCTTATAAAACAACAATAGGTACAACCCCATATAAGCTAGTCTATGGAAAAAGTTGTCATTTGCCAGTAGAAATTGCACACAAAGCCTACTGGGCAATCAAAAATGTAAACTTAGATCTAGAATTTGCTGGTAAAAATCGTTTTTGTCAAATAAATGAATTAGACGAGCTTAGGAATTATGCATACTCAAACTCCGAAATTTATAAGGAAAGAATGAAAAATTTGCATGACAAACATATGAAACCTAATGAATTTCGGATAGGAGATTTAGTTCTTTTGTTTAATTCACGACTTCGATTGTTTCCTGGTAAATTAAAGTCTAGGTGGTCGGGACCTTTTTCCGTTACCCATATTTTTCCACACGGTGCAGTAGAAATTAAACCTCGAAATGGGCCACCATTTAAAGTCAATGGCCAACGGCTGAAACTCTATCAAGGATTTATTGAGGATGAGGAAGAAGAGATCTCGCTTCAAACCGTGGAAGAATAAAAACATCATGCCTGGTAAGTTACGAACGATTGAGACGACAAAGTAAAGCGGTAAGTTTTCTAAACCATAGCTTATGGGAAAAAAAAGGGGGGCACTCACACGCGCACACACACAAAAAAAAAAAAAAAAAAAAAAAAACCCTGCTCGGCACGAGGCCGTGTCCGCTGGACACGGCGCCGTGTTCGCGCTGCAGACGGGATAAACCCCTTTTTCAAAACAGTTTCTTCATTCCACACGCCCCGTTTCCCCACAAACGCTCTGGTTCCAGGCGATTTCTCGCGAAATTTCGACGTCTCTTACCGATCTAACAACGTCAAGGTATGATTCTATCACTCTTAGTAGTTAGATTAGTTACTTGCATGTAGTTAAAACACCACAAATTTGGGGAAAAATCTAGGGTTCTTGATATTCATCCGGATCGAGCCTAAAATTTTTGCCTAAATCTGTTTGCATTTAGTTAGATTAGTGTTAAGGGAAGTAACTACACTTAGATTGTTCATAGAAACACCCGATTTCTTACAAAAACCCCAAAACCCTTGTTCTTGAACCGAAAAAGATGAAATTGATAAGGTAAACGGGTTATTTTGGGAAAAACGGTGTTTAGGGTTTCATTTTCGAGGGAAACCGCACCTATTGGACCAAAAATTTTCAAGTTTTCGAAACCGGGTCGAAAAATGAAGTTTTTGAGTAACAGACCTCTGGACACGGGGCCGTGTCCGCTGGACACGAGGTCGTGTCCAGCCCGCTGTTTGCAGTTTTGTCCGAAAACATTTCTGTTTCGTACTAATTTTTGGTGTATTCTTTCAGATGGCAAATTTCACCAGGTTCAATGCAAGTGAGCTTGATGCAAGGGCAAGGTATGAGGTTCTTCAAACAAGACCCGAAGAGTACCCCAGGAGAGCTTGCACGGATCTGTTAACCTTGGTAAACCAGCTGAACCGATTCAATAACATCGTTACGGGACCACTAGCTGTTGCATTAAACACTAGGCTTCGATCGGTGCATCAATGCACCATGGAGTTCTACAGTACCTTCAACTTCAATTCAAGGTGTGACCCATTCGACAGTGAAGGGGTTGTATTTCGGTGTGGAGGGACAATGTACTCGATCTCCATGGCACAGTTTGGAGCCGTGGTAGGACTATATCAAGAGGAGGAATCGGGAAACGAAGAAAATACCGGAGGATTACGAGACTTGGAGGGAAATGAAAGACAAGCCGCATGGGCTCAAATCGGTGAAGGAATCTACGACCCTCGTAGCACCAAGAGTACGAAGCTAAGGGATCCGCTCTATCGCTACATTCACAGGATCCTCACCTACTCTCTAAACCAACGTCACGACAGTAGCGGTGTTGTAGGGTTGAAAGATTTGGTTGTCCTCCACTGTATCCACAACCAAAAGCCTCTCGATGTTCCGTATCTCCTGTTAAGAAACATGCATCTCAACCGCCTTGCTCGAGCTCCAACGCCTATCTTCTACGGAGGATGGGTGTACCGTCTTTTTAAGCATTACACACAAATTCCAAGAGCCTTTGAAAGAAGCCCATGGTCGGGACGAGTTGACTACCACATTTGCCGAGCCATGAACTTGCTTTATGAGGCGGAAGACGGAACAGTGAGTTTCCAAAGAACGCAAGGCTATGCATGGAACCCACAGGAGGCCCTAGTTCTTCACGCACCACCTCCACACCACCAGTACCCACCCCATGGTGATCCGGGTCAATCCTCCTCACAAGGAGGCGGTTTTCCTAATTTTCAAAGCTTACATGATCTTATGCAGGAAAACCTCATGTGTACCAGGAACGCCTACAACCTCGCCAACAACACATACAACCGGGTCTTTACCAACACAAAGTATGTGTGGGAAAAAGCATATAGTGTGTTGATAGTTGTCTTTACCTACACATAAATTAAGTGTAATGATGTGTAGACTCGTGACTGTGGATATAGGCCATTACCCACACATAAGTTATGTGTAGGTATAGAGCAAGCTATACCTACACATATATGTGTGGCTAAAAGGCATTTATATGTGTGGTTAAAAATACAACAACAATTTGTTTAGAAGGCATTTGACATGGCAGGTGATGTGGCATCTGACATGGCAGGTGATGTGGCATCTGACATGGCAGGTGATGTGGCATCTGACGTGACAAGTGACATGGCATCCGACGTGGCAGATGACGTGGCATGAATATATGTGTAGGTAAAAGTAATATTATATGTAGGTAAAAGTAATATTATGTGTAGGTAAATGTTGAAGATGTGTCGGTATTGATCTTAATATGTGTTGCAACAAATGTAAACTAAAAGGCACTAAAATCATACATAATGTCACAAACGTCACCATTGATTAGTACATGAAACAAAGTACCAATTTGATTAATACATGAAACAAATGTAAACTACAAGCCAGTAAAATCATAAATAATCAAGAGGCTTGTCAACTTAACAAGAGAATCAAGAGTTGGATCTTGACCATTGTCAACCGGCAAGCACACCTGCACCAGCCACAGCTCTGAGGATGTTAGCACCTCCAGCCTTGAACAATGATTTGACACCCTCCGTTTTCACAATTTGGTTGAACTTCTTATCCTCCTCTGCAATTTCGACAAAAAAGAAAAAAAAACGTTACTTTCTTAAACTCGAATGCTTAACAACTTATAATGATACAAATTTGAATATTACCACTCTCGCCTTTGGTCACAAGACCCCAGTTGACAACTATCTTTTTACCGCGCTAAGAAGCTCAATGAAGAAAACACCATCCGACAGGCGTTTATCCTAAATAATTAACAAAAAATTATAAAGCAGATACAGAATTTAAGGTAATAACTTCAGAAGACACAATTAGAGGTAATCAGAAAAAGTCAACCTTTGACTATTACCTAGAAGCTATCCATTTGTCTGTTCCCTGACTGTTTGACTTTCATGTTGGCGCATTGTAGAATATCAGCATCAGTTATCTCTTTGCCTCGACCATGAGTTCTTAAGTTTTTGAGAAGTTGAAGCATGCTAAATCTCATCAATTACCATAAAAAAGCTGGGAGCAAATGCAATTTATTAATAACTTTCTTCATTATTCAGAACATATAATCATGTTTAATAACAAACCTATTATGAGTTTCTTGTTTCCTGAAACAATATCATCTCCAACAACATTTGCAAGTGAGAAGTTTAATTCTTCCCAATCCTGAAATAATAACAATACCGGTACTGAAAACGCCAAAAGTAGGTACTAAATCGGTACCAAAATTTTTTCAGTGCGGGAAATTCAGTACCGGTACCGGTTCGGTATTGGTACCAAGTCCCAAATGCTCATGGTGATTCCTAGTTCTTTTTGAGAATTTTATAGTTAATATAAGTTGAAAAAAAAGCATGGTCGAACATAATGAGACAATTGGATTAAGACAAAAAACAAACCTTTTTTCGTCAACTGCAACAGTCAGCATCTATGCCTTTTCCTTTTATCATGTAGTCATCGGCTTCACCGTTACCTGCGATCTCTCAAAGTTTTCTATTGCCTTTACCATCCAGCCCATATCTTTGTAATATCACCACTTTCCTTTGGTTTCAAGGAATCAAGCTATAAGATTTGGAGCAAAAGCTTATTGATTCAAGGAATCAAACTACTAACACAATGTTATGAGGTTAATTGATGAGTGGAACTTACTTTAGATGTCTTGAAAAGGCATCATAGAAGTCATGTTCAGATTCTGATTGTTCACATTCAGTAATTTGGATATCTATTGGTCATAAGAATTAGTTTGGGCCATATAGAAAATTTGTACCAAATTATATATTTTAAACATTAAACAGTTAGATGGAGATTGCATACACACCTTCCTACAACGTCAGGCAAGAACCATTGATTCAGGGATTGCAGTATACTTCTTCCGGGTGCTACAGGGCAAGGGGTTTTATAAATACTCAGATCCGAAAAATAAAATAAGACAAACAACAAATATCATACTACAATCTGTCTACAAGCACAATCTAATCTACTACATTCAGATCAGAAACAGTTAGCATCAAATCATCATAAAACCTAAAAATTCAAATCCAAACGCTTACTTAAGAATCTGCAGATCCGAAACCACAGCTGACTCAGCTAAAACAGTCTCACGTTCTCCTTGACCACTGAAAACCCCATCGGGATGACCCAAAATCATGTAGGCGCATAGCACTACTCTGACTTGGTACTTGATGTCGGAGTCTGCGAGGGAACTATGCCGGATTCCAATCATAAAGCTTAAATGAGACCCGACCAGTTGGGGGAAAACACTAATCGAAGCCAAGGTTTAAAAGTATGGAATCGTGCCTCGAGGCGTTTTACACTTTTACCTTCACCTCACGAGGCATACGCCTCGGTTCTCGAGGTGTTTTCCCTTCGCCTCACGAGGCGTACGCCTCGAGATTAACCTAGGCGTAAGCCTGAGGTGTAATTAAAAAATAAATATAAAAATTATATATCTTACAAAAATAAAATACTAACCAATTTCTTCAAAAAAGACACATAAAAAGACTTGAAATGCATGAAATTGACACAAAAAGTCAAAAACAAACATCAAAACTTCCTGGGGCAGCTTTTTTTAGTGCCTCACCCTTATGAGACGCACGTACAGAAAAAACCATATACTAACCCTGACAGCATTCCATCCAGCTTATTAGTTGAGATTTTCTAGCTATGGAATTGTATTCCTAATCATAGTTAACAGAGACCCAGAGCCTATTAATAAAAGAGTAGTCAATATTAAACATATGTTTGAGATGAAATTTCAGAATATTTCTGTATAAGTTTTTGGTGAGCAACTAAAAGTGTGATTTTTTTGTTAAGATAAAACAGAATCGGAATTGTTCAAAACATTAAAAGTGGGATTAATCAAGGTTACAGAGATAACTTTCAATGGTTCATTATTTTAATTTTAAAAAAAATATATATGATTAATCATTTGCATTTTCTTTAATTGTAATATGAATTATGTATTCCATCTCAAATAAACGCATTTATTAAAATCTTATTACAAATCAAAAAAGCAATCCCCAAAGCAAATATAAAAGGTAAAAAAAAAATCTAAACATTACCATGGTATTGCAGTGCACAGCATAATACCACCATTATGATTATTTGAACATTAATAACACAGGTAAGACCATGGGGTATGGTGGGGCGGGGGTTTGAGGCAGGGGTTGACACGTGGAGTTCGAGCCCCCTCGCTGGTGAGTGACGTGTCCGTGGGGTATGGCGGGGCGTGGCTAGCCTGGCGTGGCTTGGCTAGGTGTATTAAAATAAAATAAAAAATCTAATAAGAGCCTATGCCCTAGCCAACAAGCCAATAAGAGCCGGCCACATAGGATCGCTAGCATGCCCCACGCCCGGCCTTAAACTCCCGCCCAAGGGGCCACGCCCAAACCCAAGCCCACCCGGGGTGGTGACTTGGGCGTTTCTCTCCAACCCACGCCCCAACCTCGCCCCATACCCCATAGTCTAATGAAACAATATTGAGAATGAAACAGTTGAAAAAAGGTTAAAGTGACATACTGGGCCATATTGTTGCCTGTGCTGAGTGGAAGGGAGAGAATGAAAATCAGCACCGAGAACCGTGATCACATTGTTTAGTGAAAGTGAGTAAAACCACACAAACAAAAATATCAACACTTATTCAGAGTAAACTGTATCAATTATATAATATCAATATAACCATTCACAGTCTTACCAATGCCATCCTCAGCAGCACTCTGTGTACAACCAATAGCATCCCATCAATCAACTCTAACCATAAGACTCAACCAAAATCTGATAGCATAGATCACAATTTCAGGAAAATACAATGATTACCAAAATATATAGAATTAAGTAGTGTAGCCTTCACATTTTGTTTCGCAGGTAACTGCTTTTGCAAAGTAGATCGCCTTGTTGACGGATTGTTACCTCTACCAGATGAACCAACAAACAAACAAAGCTAACAAGTCCATGCCTTTCCCTATCAATTAAAAGACTGAAAAATCAATAGCGGTTCAAATCTGTTTAGCGTATGAGTGAATGTAAAAACCTAATACGCTAAACAGAGTTATCAAGTTCATTAACACTTGTAACTCAAAAATAAGGAGCAAAAATGAAATTACCTTAAAGGCAGTATCAAAGCAAAAACTTGTAAAAGCTTCTTTGAAACAAGCAGTACGGTAAGTTTGATGAGACTCAAGGGTAGGGCCGTATTTGAGATAAGCAGATGACTATCTTCACCAGTATGAGAAGTCCGGTACCACTGCCGTTGCACCACCGCCGGTGACGGAGGAGAAGAAAGCTGAAGAGGTGGCGCCGCCGGTGGAGTAGAAGAAGGCGGAGGCTCCGGCGCCGGTGGAGGAGAAAAAGAAGGAATCTGGAAGTGGGTTTGGAGCTTCGGATGCTTTTAGGGCTGCCGGAAGTTTCTTTAAGATCTGGATGGTTGACAGATCTTTGAGGGATAGAGAGAACGAAAATGAAAAGGGCTCCCCATTTGAAATTTGAAATGAAAATTTGGGTTTTTGTTGGCCGCGCTTGTTTATCATCGGAAAGATTTAGGGTTCTCTTTTATTATTTTTGTCATGTATAATATGCTTGTACCTTAAGCTTTATAAGTTGTAAATGTTGAAAAGTGGCAAACGAACATTTCTGCCCTTCGGATATGCATTATTAGGGATGAGCTCGGTACCGACCGGTACCAAACCGAAAATCCTCAAAAGTGGGTACCGGTATCAGTACCGAATATACCCGGTACGGTACAGTTCGGTACCGGTACCGGTATTTGAGGGTAAAAACCGGTAAATACCGGTACCGAACCGGTATCGTACCAGACCGGTACCGAAAATGTCAAAAGTCGGTACCGAATCAGTACCAAAAAGGTACCCAGTTCGGTAAATTCGGTACCGGTATCGGGTCCATTTTGCTCATCCCTATGCATTATATATATATATAGTATAGATAGTATAGATATATATATATTATGTTATATATAAAAGTTTGAAAAATATATATTTATAATTAATATAAACTAGTAGTTAACCCGCGCTTCGCGGCAGTGTCACAATTCACTGTTAAGAAATATTTAAATATGTATTTTATATGCATTCAATATCTACACAAATATCTACACATATTATATATTTCTAAATATGTGTAGATATTTGTTTTGCCACGTCATCAAAAAATATATATTTACTTATTTTATATATATCTAATATATACACATATTGTACATTTAAACATGTGTAGGCATTTAATTTGCCACGTCATTTTAAAAAAAATAAAAGAAATACATATTAACTTAGTTTATCTACATTTTTTTAAATTATGTGTTGGCAAACATAATCATTTACCTACACATATATTAGTTTTTTAGATATGTGTAGATAATTTACCTACACGTGAAGAAAATTTGCCACATGTGTAGGTAATTTATTATTTAATCGATTGGCAATTTTGGGGGAAATTTTCCCACCAACACCAAGTGTAGCTAAAATCCATTACCAACACATATTAAGTGTTAATCATTATGAAAATATATTATCAACCATTACCCACACATATAAAAACATGTGTAGGTAAATACCCACACATTTACATGTGTAGGTAAATTATGTGTGGGTAAACACCCTAATTTCTTGTAGTATTGAACGCAACATCAACGATATACAAGACGATATCAGCAGCATCCGGGAGTACATGGCGGGGCATGGGGATGGAGGTAATGATAGCGATGAAGATATGGAGTAGAAGGTTTGGAGGAGCAGGAGCGGGTTGATGGCGAGCCCACAGGTTTAAGTCCCTTTATCTATCGAACGATTGATGGCCTGCGTGCCAGAAGTTGAACAATTTACTTTCCTTAAACACTTTTATTTTCCGTTTTATTTTTCTTTTACTTTATGCTTGGAACAATTAACTATGGTAATGTAGGATGTTTGTGTTGCTTGGTGTGGTATTAAGTGATGAAAACAGGTACAAACCAAGGCTTGGGGTGCTAAGCCTCAGCACTTATAGGGCCAGGATGGAAAAACCGGAGGAAGAAACCTGTTTTTCAGGCTTTCAGACTGTCCACACGGGGACGTGTCCAGCCAACACGCCCCCGTGCTCACCTCCCAGACCTGCTGTTTGGCTTCTGTTCTGCAGAATTTTATCAGACACGTGGCCGTGTCCAGTGAACACGGGGCCGTGTCCACCGTCTGTAAGTTCTTGTTACTGGCACCTGAACACGGGGTCGTGCCCACTCAACACGGGGCCGTGTTCAGTGCCCAGTAACACAATTTTTTGCTTTTTAAACACTATTTTACACATCTAATCAACCTAAAATATTATTTTTGGGACACATTGAGGACAATGTGTAATTTAAGTGTGGGGGAGATGCTAAAACCTTGAACTTTGCAAGTCCTAAAATACAAGCCTTACACAAAACTCTATTGGAACCGCTAATCACCCCAAATTTTTTTCAAAAATTTCATTTTTTTTACTTGTCTAGGTTTAACTCGGAAAATTTAAGTTCTCAAAAGGTTATATTTTTACAAATTTACAACCGATAGCGTAGTGATAAAAAGAACCAACATAAGAAAATTATGAAAAGGCATAGCAAACTTATTTAAAATTTGATTATATATACTTGATCACATAAAAACCCATTCCCACAAAAGTGAGTTTTGAGCCTTTATTGAGCACACAATTACATATCAATTGACTAAATGCTCATTTTTCGTTTCTTGTGTGAATAGCCGCTTGGTTCTTACGACTCTAGAACTTGCCATGACAATACATTCCCGGTCCTTATCAACTTAAACCCGAGTAAGTAAATGATGGAGGCATTAGGACTAACCATTTTTATTTCTACACCATTATTTTTCTTTTTCTTTTACCACCTACCCAAAAAAAAAATCCCCCTAGTTAGCCCCTTTGAGCCTAAACCTTTTCATTTCATCACCCAAACAAAAAACCCTTTTACCCACCAAAACCTTTTTCATTTTTAACCCTTTATTTTAGTAACAAGTTCGGTTCTTCGTAAAAAAAAATGATGAAGCAAAAAGAAAATAAACAAACAAGTTAATCAAAAATAACTTAGTTTGAATAAAAGCTTCATCAAAATAAAAATTTGCAAAAATACGAAAACCGACACTTGTTACGCTTTTAGCCCTTTTTCTACTAACCACTAACCCAACCACCTACCTTTAACCCTAGCCTAACCCTTAACCCACAAAGTCCTCTTGATATCTACAAAGGTATAAAAGTTAAAAAGGAGGAGGATTGATTTCTTGGCAAGCCTATGGTAGGAATAAGTTCCATGCCGCTCTCGAGTGATTCACTAAAAATACACCTTCGGCCGAGTGTGAGTGATTTCCCCGTGAGGTATGTGAACTTGTATATAAATATAATTTTAAAAAGGCATGTTATGCCCAAATAAGTAATTCCTTTTATGAAAAGTTTTAAATAAATCATTACGAATACGAGTGTAAATAAATAAAAATAAAACCCAAAAAGATCTTGGAAATCCCGACACTCTACGACAAGCCCAAAACCTTCTCTTCTACCTATTCCATTTGGGAGTGTAAGCCACATGTTAAAGAGTTTTGCTTGAGGACAAGCAAAAGTTCAAGTGTGGGGGTATTTGATGTGTGTAAAATGCAACATATAAATTACATCAAATGAGGCATAAAACTAACCCTTTTTAAGTATTAATATTGGAAAAAGAGTGTTTTTGTCTTCCTTTTGTATTTTCAGGATTAAATGAGCTCAAAAACGCAAAAGAAGCAAAAAGACAGCTAAATCCAACATAAATACAAGAAAAGGAATATTAGTGGACTGCCCGACCCCTCAACGGCACCTTCCAAAGCAAAATAGAGAAATCAGAAGACTGAACACGCCCCGTGCTCAGCCAGCACGGGGCCGTGCCCAAGAAGCAGCAGAAAAGACAAACCTATAGAAGCTTCTATTGCCCATCACGGGGCCGTGCTCAGCGGACACGGGGGCGTGTCGAAAGTACAGCAGGCGCATTTATTGTAATTGCGAATTACAATTAATGAGGAGAGAGATTGTCAGACAGACACGGGGCCGTGTCCAGCGGACACGGGGCCGTGTCCAGCTCTCTGTTCAGCCTATAATTAGGAGTGCTTGGATTCATTTCATATCATCCCTTGGCACACCACCTCTCTCACACTTCATCCACCACCCACCACCATCACAACACCATCATCCACCACCATCATCCATTGTCCATCGTAGAGTGTGTGAGTCGTCTCGGGATCCAAGATTGATCGTAAGAGTTCTTGACAATCAAGGCCATGTTTGCCTAAGTCTCTTACATCACTTGGTGAAGACAAAGTGTCTAGTATAATACTTTTTATTTCTAATCTTTTGCACTTTTTATTTGGTTTTGTATTAATGACTTTAATAACTAGTTACTTATGTTGAAGGTGATCTTTCCTTATCGTTTGTCCGTGGTGTCTTGACATTATTTTACTGTCTATATAAAATAAAGGATTTTCACCATTCATATCTCCACGGTCTATATGGAGGTATGTTGGCTACCTGGTAGGGGGTTAAGGGAACGGTTTGGTAAAGGTCTTGCCATTGTTCAGCGTTTAGAGGTCCTGCAATGGACCTGGGTCAAATTTAGTAGGACCTCCTTCAATACTTCACGGTATTGGATGGCGGGGGTCCAAACTCTTTGATCCCCTCATAAGTTAACTACTATTAATACTATAACCCGGCTATTTAGGACTGTATCCCTGCTGACTCAGACTACTTAGCCGAGGGTAACGTCACCGCCAAAAGCGGGGCCTACCACAATACTGCATTAATAAATTAATTCATTATCTTCCAATAATCCACCCTTTTAGGATTGTATCCCTGCTGACTCAAACTACTGGGGTGAGGGTAACGTCACCTTCAAAAGAGGGGCCTACTACAATAACTAAGATAATCTCTTAATTATGTGCAAAAGTGCGGAAATAATCAAAGGTTATACTAGATACGAGTCGGAACCAAGTGATTCATCTTGTCTATCTGTTTTTCTTTTATTTTTATTTTCAGCAATTTTTAGTTAGCTTTTAATTTTCTTAGTTTAAAACATTTTTCTAAACTTTTATTTTGGTTAGACGTTGAGGATAAACCGGTACTAAAAGCTCTTGTGTCCTTGGACGACCTCGGTATCTTACCAACGCTATACTACACTCAACGATGGGTGCACTTGCCCATATGTGTGTTTAGTGTTAGTGAAATATCGTGTTTTATAAATTTAAAACTTGGCTAAAATAAGTGTTAAAAAGGGCTTAAAATATACACCTAATATATACGACACTTCGCACGCATCAACCGAATATACCCGGTTCGGTACGGTTCGGTACCGGTACCGGTTCGGTACCGGTATTTGAGGGTAAAAACGAGCAAAATACCGGTACCGAACCGGTACCGTACCGGACCGGTACCGAACCGGTACCGAAAATTTCAAAAGTGGGTACCGAAAAGGTACCCGGTTCGGTAAATTCGGTACCGGTACCGGGTCCATTTTGCTCATCCATATGCGTACCCTATTGTTATATTTTTCAAAAAAAAAATCTGAAAACCCAATTGCATATTACACAATGGACGTAACGTAAAACACAATGAGTATGAAACTAAAAACACAATGGAAAGTAGACCAAAGAATACAATTGATGTCAACATATAAATGACACGATGAACAATAGACTAAAACACAATGGACATAACGTATTACACAATAAGTATCAAACTAAAAACGCAATGGAAAGTAAACTAAAAATACAATTGATGACAACAGATAAAAGACAAAATTGATGACTAGCAAATAAAAGACACAATGGACATCAGACTAAAACACAATAGACAACAAACTAAAAACACAATGAACAACAAACAAAAACACAATGAACAACATATTAAAACACAATGGTTAGCAGACTAAACACAATGACTATAACTTATAACACAATGTATAGAAAACCCACCTAGTTAAAAAAAAACACAATTAAAAAAACACAATAGCTAGAACCAATAACACACTGTATAGAAAACCTAAATATAACACCATCTTTATTGTGTCAATATATCATTTTATACATTCTAATAAAAACGCAATGGACAGAACCCCAATTAACATTATTTATAAGTTTTGATAATTACACAATGTATAGAAACCCTAGTAAAAACGTAATGATCAAAATCTAGTTGAAAAACACATTGAGTAGAACATTTAACACAATGGAAAGAAAACTCAGTAAAAATGATTTTTTTTGTTTTATTTTTACATAGCAATATAATAATCATCTTAAAGATAAAAAAACGTTTGTTATTATGATGAAATTTAAAAAAGAAATAATGTCGTATGAAAAAATTATGGAAGTTTTAAATTAATAGGGGAAAATGGCATGTGCTTTAAATTAATGTGAAGAGAGAGTCAATAAAGTATGATTCTCTTTATACTCTTCCACTATTTTTTTTCTAAAACTAATGTCAATCTTCCAAATCTAAAATCAATGGCAATAATCTCTTTTACTCTTCTTATTTATATTACCTTTTTATTTGATTATAATCCATTCATCTACTTATTTACTCAAGTTTGACATTCGATGACCTTCTAGTCACTTATTAATGTAAAAGTTAATAAATTAGTTTACCATAATATAAAAGGGTTTTTTTTTTATAAATATTTAACCAGATTTGGAATTTGCAAAATACATACATAGATAGTGTTGGGATCAGATATAAATAGCTTATAGCTTATAACGTACAAATGATACAAATGATTACAATAATTATTCTTGAACAATAGTAGTTATACACTACATAAAAAGGGTAATATATATATATATATAGAGGCTGGTTATCATACAAACACTCTAATCGTGCATTATGTACGCTATAACAACAACCGTACGATCATCTCATTAAAAGCGCGTGTTTAAACAATTAAATTAATCAAATTAAAATTAATAAAAGAAACCGCCAAGGTTAGAATCGTCCATAGCAAGAACAAAACCCCTGATTATCAGCACACAAAAACTCAAAATCATACCGTAAAACCCAAAAAATCAAAAGCATTCTCCATTGCGATTTCAACTACGATTCACTGCTACTCTCTCATTGCGATTTCAACTGCGATTCCATGAATATTGAGAAAAGAAGCAAAGCAAACAACGACAGACCACAAGCGAAGAACATGAATCCAGGTATCTATTTACATTTGCGATTTAAAGTGTAATATACAGGGGCTTTAAAATCAAATGCGATTTTGTTTGTTTATTAACGTTTTAACTGAAACATATAGTTTTATAACATTATATATTGATAACAACTTCAATTTTGCTAGGGTTTATTGCAGGTATATTTATTTATTTATTAGGTTTTGCATTTTTTATGCACTTGTCTTAATGATACTGATGGGTGTGCGATATCATATAGGATTTTGTTTTGGTTTTAATGACATTTGCGATTTCATATGATAAAAAGCTAGTATGTAGAAGTTTTTTTTTTAGGTTAAATTAGATTTGCGAATTGATATAAAAACAAATGCGATTTTATATGAGAAGTTAGTTGTATTGTTTAGGTAATGCTTATGAAAACAAATGCGAAATTATAACTCATAAATGCAAATTGATAAAATAACACATGCGAATTGATATCTAACACATGCGAATTGATGACTTATTGTGCATGATTAACTGACAAATGCGATTTGTTAAGTGTTTTTAACTATAGCTTGCGATTTTGTAGAAATAGAATCTGATGAAGACTTTGAAGGACCAATATCAACTCTGATAAAAATTAAAAAGAATAGAAAGAGATTGGTGATTCAAGAAAGTTCAGAAGATGATGAATTTGTTAAGCCACCCCAAAAAAAGAAAAAACATGAGAAGAAAGAAGATAAGAGGAAATCAAAGATACTCACAAAAAAACATTCAAAAAAAGGGCAACAACCTAAAACAGAACATAGAGAGTTTTTCAAATACAGCAATGAAGCAATACTGCTGAGATGCCAACCTAACTCATATATGGATACTGTTAGAAGATTTTCAAAAAAAACAGATAGATGATGTTAAGGATATGGGGTTTGGAGCTATTCTTGATATCAACATCAACCATATTTCGACACGATTGGCATATTGGCTAGCAAGAAACTTTGACGAGAATTCCGATGAGCTAAACTTGGGAAAACACAAAATAAAAATAACATCGGACACAGTTTTTGAAGTATTTGGAATACCAAGAGGGCCAAAGAAGGTTGAGATAATAGCCGATAAAAGGAAAGTTAAAAAGCAAGTGAAACTTGAAAAAAGTCAAGAACCGGGAAATGCTGTGAGGGATACATTCATCCACCAGTGGGAGGAAAACAGGAGAATTACCCATGGCTTAATTGCAGATACAATGGAAAATCAAAGAGACGGAGGGAGCCTGTTTAAATTAAACTTCCTAGTATACTGGATGACGTTCTTTGCGGAGATTACAAAGGCAACACTTGCAAATGATAGATGTTTGCTCGGTGTAGAAGATGTTGAGGAAATAAAGAATCTAGATTGGTGCTCATTTCTACTCGACACCTTACGTCGTACACGAGCAGGCTGGAAAAACTACAAAATACAGTTTGTGGGACCTGTTGCCTTTCTGACGGTATACATTACTACATTTAATAACACATTTAGCATACTATTTTGTTTTGTTATATAATTAAATGATCTTGCGATTTATACAGCTTCTGTACACGCATGAGTACAACAAGAGGCTTAACTTGTTTGAGAAAGCTGTGGAAATACCGGTTATTCGTTATATCACATCATCGGAGATTGATATAGTCGAAGATAATATTTCGGATAACGAACCTCAATGGATATCAAGTGAGAGTGAAGAAGAAGAAGAAGAAAATGAAGAAGAAAATGATGAGGAAAATGAAGAAGAAAAGGGTCCTTCAACGGAAGATTATACACTACGACCCCCGGTTGACACCACAATAAGCTACAAAAGAAGAACTGCGCATGGAGTACAAAACAAAGAAACCGGGGGAGAGCCAAAAGATAACGAGAACATTGATAATTTCATGGATTTCAGTTTTGAAATCCATGAAATGTCTCAGTTGAACCTTGAGATGGGAGTTGGAACACAAACACAGAAAATGATTGATTATTGCGCCAGTCCTGTTCAACTTTCACCATCCATATTCTATGACACAGCCCAGGAACAAGAACGAGAGGCTTCAAGAACCCACAAAAAGGTAATCGCAAAAAAAAATTAATTTCAATTAATCCATTCATATTTAACATTTCAATTATTAGTATATTAACTCAAAAAATATTTACAGAACATGTTAAAGAAAATGAAAGCAAATGTCAAAAAGTACATTAAAATGGTTCAAGATGTTCACGAGATGAACAACTTAGTTTCAGAAGCAAGAACTAAATGTTTTTGGGATCCGGAGATTATGGCGGCCTGTAAGCAGTGGGATGAGACGCTTCGGAATAATCCCATTTGTGTGTCGCCTGCTTCGGATCAAGACCATGAAACTGCAACCTCTCCTGTTCATCAAGTTCCTGAAAATCCAGCTTCAGAAGTTCATCAAGAAGTTACTACAACCGAAGAAGGTAGAAAGGATGATGAAGCTTAAAAAGTAATATCCAGTGTGTTGGTAGAAATGGCATCAACAGGTAAAACATGCGAACTCAAATATTAACACATGCGAAATTAGTTAAAAAAATACTATTTTTATGCATATGCGAAACCAATAAAAACACATGCGATTTAGGTCAACAACACTTCAAATCTGATTTCGCACGCGATGTAAATGTATACCTTGCGATTTTGATTATAATGTATAAACATTAAATAATTTGTATCTACAGGTGTACTGCAACCAGATGATGGAGGAGTCACAGACACCCTTCTTGCAAACATTCAAACTGTGGAACCAGGAGTATACACTTACCAACAACCTGCCAAAGGTAAAAAACACTTTATATTATGAAAAAATTAAAAAGCACAATTTATTGTATTTCTTAAATTATTCTGGCCTGCAGAAATTGCTGAAAACGAAACTGTTGTCGAAGAAACAGTTAACCTTTCAGAATCTACCCAAGACATTCAACAAAAAGTTCCAGAAAATGTGACAGAAATGGAAACAGTTTCTTTAAAAGAAACAACACAAAAAGACCTTCCACCTACCGATACGGGAATTGAAGTTGAGAATGAACCGGTCGTTGAGAAGGAACCGGAAGTTGAATGCCCTCAGGTAACGGCTGAGGAATTGAATGAAGTTGAGTTGCTTTTGAGCCTGGGTCCCACCATGGAAGATAACAAGCAAAAAAAAAAAACAACTAAGGGGAGAAAAAACACAAACCCAAAGCCAGTTCCAAAACAAACAATACCAAAAGGGTTAAACGAACTGCTTTATAAGACAATAGAACAAGCCAAAATTCGAGCTGAGAAAAGATGTAAAGAGCTTGGAGAAAAATTTTGTTCCCTTTATTGCAACAGGGTGGTAAACTTGCACGAAGCATTATTGACTCAAGAATTGAATGTGATTCGGTATACATTTGCAACATTAGAAGACTTACAGTAAGTAAAATACTTATATCAAAATAACAAACATCTAAAAATATATACACACAACCAAAAACTAATTATATGTTTTATGTCTGGCAGAGAAGAATTTTACCGATCAAAAACTGAAGTTGCAACATTCAAAGCTATATTTGAAAGCTTCTACAAGGGTCAATACGTAGCATCGAACGGAATAGATGCATTTGTAGATATTCTAAACCTTGAAGAGAAGAAAAGGGATAAGAAATCATCACCATACAGACTCTTCTTGTTTAGCACAATGATGGTATGTTTTCATACACATTTTGTTATTTGAAAATTCTAAGAGTAAACGCATATTAAATGATTTCGCACACTAATTATAACTAAAATCGCATGTATTATAGAAGAAATTTCCCTGTGAAACATTTCTCATAATGATTTAATTTCGCATTTGTTATATATACTATTCGCATGTGGGAAAAAAATCCATTGTTTGCATTTCTTATACTGTTGTAATTTCGCACGTTTTATATACACAATTCGCATGTGAAAAAAAATCCATTGTTTTTAATAACTTTGATTCTAATTACATAACATACAGCCGGATATCATGTACGACGAAGAGAAATACACAGACGACAGACGTCTAAAAGTATTTGCCTCAAATTTTGAAGACATCATACAAAAATATGAGGTAAAAAAACTTGATTCGGTTGACTTGGTTTTTATTCCGGTACTTCAAGGTGACCACTTCTATGTCTTGTGCTTCCACTTGAAAACTGGCAAAATTGAGCTGATCGACAATTCAGCAGCTGAACAAGAGTTTAAGGAAAGATACAAGGGGCTTCCAGACACACTGGTAATACAAAAACTTATACATATACATGTTATATATTATGTAAAAAGCTACTAACACAATGTTGCTATGTTACAGAGAAGGGTATTGGTTTTATACCTACAAAAGGCTTTAAAACCAACTCCGGCTATCGAAGAACTTTCAAAAACGGTTATCGAAAGAAAAGTTATGGATTGGAGGACAAAGAATAACGGCATCGACTGTGGAGTGTTTACAATGCGTCACATGGAAACATACAAAGGAGACACAATACCATGGATGACCGGATTTGTGAAAGAAGATGAAGTAAACAACAGACAGCAAGCACAACTACATCTCCTAAGGCACAGATATCTCAGCAAAATCATTCTATCCGAACACAATATCCACCGTCAAAAAATAATTAAAAAGGCAAATGCTTTCGATAAAAGGCCAGACAAACAAAGATATATGAAAGATTTGGATACGATAATCCCAACAAGGATGAGTGTGTATTTTGGGAAGGAAACAAAGTAAACTTCTTTGATGATGGATTTATGTTGAATATTTAAACTTGTTAGTGTTTTTTAATTTCGCAAATATCAGTATTTTTAATTTCGCATTTGAATTTTTAATTTCGCATTTGTATTTTTAATTTCGCATTTGACAATGAATTATTGAATTTTGGAGTAAATATGGGTCTATTAAAAGGCCAATACAATTCCATTATACAACACAAAATGCGAATTTATTTAAACATGCACCAACAAAAAAACAAAAGTTCATTTAAAAAGATGAAAGAAACTCCATTTTCATCTTCATCGAGCATCTTAAGACAGTTATTGCATCAGCCAACTCTTTCAACTGTTTCTCATCCCTCTCACCCAAATCCACCATAAACATAACAGCAATTTCTTTAAGACTACTCACTTGCATCTGAGATAGCAAGTCCAGAATTTCTTGTCTTCTCTTCATGTTTTCTGTTACACGAGAAATGTTGGCCTCCAACATCTCTTGACATGACCGATCCTCTTGAATTTGTTGCTCAATCCTTTTCCTCAAATCCTGCTTGATACTTGGTTCAGAAGAAGATGATGTTGGTAGATCTGTCATTCTTAATAGGATGTTTGAAAAGAGTGTTAAAAATATAAAATATATGATAAAAATTATTGATATGAATTATTGAACTCAATTATTGAACTGAATTATTTGATTTCAATTATTGAGCTGAAATATGAAACACACTGTGCGAAAATAAAAATAATTATTATTAAAACTTGCGAAATTAAAAGCTATATTTGATAAATACTTTAAGATTTGCGAAATCACAGACTTAAAACATGCGAAATTACAAAATATTAAATTTCATTGTTTGCGAAATGTCTAATTTAAAACTTGCGAAGTTATACAAAAGATCCATTCTTAACTACCTGTATTATGTTAACACATTACATGCGATATAACCAAACAACACATGCGATATGGTAACCAAACAAAGAAAACCATAAACAACTTATCTTCAACCTCGTTACAATCTAATAAAATGAAAAAAATCCTTCAGATCAAATAAAACCCAAAACTCAAACATAATTAAACTATTGACGAATCCTAAATTACGAATCCAGGTTCAATCAATAATCAAATCAAAAACCCTACAAATCGAATTGATACAAACAGTAATTAATTGGACGGTTACGAAACGAAATCCATATCTGCTTCCTAATTGCCGGAATTCCCCCTAAGATGATCGAATGAATTGTCTGATATACCCTTATTTAATTAAATTGAATCCGGACACGTGTATGGCTGTGGGTATCGCGTACATAATGTACGATAAGGAGATTTGTACGCTACTCTTTACCTATATATATATATATATATATATATATATATATGCGGTTAGGTTCACTTGTGAACGACCCCCTTAATTGTACACTAGTGAACTAATCATGGCCCCTGATTATCAATACATAAATGTATTTTACGATTTGATAATGTAAATCAATGGCCATGATTTGTTCACTCAGTTTACAAATATACTAGTGTTCACTCTAGAACCCCACCCTATTAATATATATTTATATATATATATATATGTCAAGGCCAATTAGTGTATCTTTAAGGCTCAATCTATCCGGACACCCTCTGTGCCTATTTGGACACTTTTTGTGCCCTAGACGTCTCGTATAGGGCTATACGAGGCGTCTAGGCACTGAATTCAAGGGGGGTCTTCAGAGATGTCAGGCACAAAGTTTAAGAAACCCTAGACGCCTCGTACAGGCCTATACGAGGCGTCTAGGCGTTGGGTTTTTTTTAGGTTGAAAGATGGGTTTTGGTGTGGTTTTTTTGATAGTGTTTGAAGGAGTGTTGTTTTAGTGAAAAAAAAAATTGTTTTAAAAAAAGTTTTGTTTTTTTGTTTTTTACACTATAAAAAATCAACTATTTTAAAAATCGGCTCTTTAAATAGATTCTATCGATTAAATATTTTAATGTTTTTAACATTTTACTTTTTTAAATGTTATTATTCCGATTAAAATTTTATCTCGTTCAAATATTGTTTCCGTATTATATTCAAAGGATATATTGTTTCCGTATTATATTCAAAACATATATTGTGTCCGTATTATATCAATTTAAGACAACAATCATTAAGTAACCGAATAATAGAAAACAAACATAAATATGACATATATAAGATAACTTTTGTACATCCATAACAAAAATATATAAGATAAGTTTGTACATCCATAATAAAAATAAAAACAACAACAGGTCTATGCATCAGAATCCGAATCTGGATCTGGCTGCTGCGGCTGCTGCTGCTGATGTGGTGCTCGAGCTGGTGGGAGCGGTATCTCGGGTAACCCCTCTCTCTCTCGTCTATCCAGCGCCTCCCGGACCAACCAACCTACCAAATCGTTGAGCCTGTCAAGCTCTGCTCGTACCTCCGGATGTAGCGCAGCTCCTGGGGCATGACCTGGAACAACGTGACGTGGAAACTGAGGCGCCCCGGGAAGTGGCGGTGGCTGTGGCATCGTTCATCATCATCATCATCATACTCAGTATATCCCACCAATAGCAAAGCTAAGGTAGGGTCTGAGGAGGGTGAGATGTAGACAGCCTTACCTCTACCCCGTAGGAATAGAGAGGCTGCTTCCAATGAGACCCCCGGCTCGATTGTAGTTTTGCATCAAGCCTTGGACATAAGGCACATAACACTCAGCAATTGAGACAAACGCCGATTAGTGCATGTACCCTTGTCTTTCGGCTATCAACGCCACCACATGATGCATGATTAACCATCCCCCTCTTTTAACGTTATTTTCACGAAATTAGTAAAATAACGTTAAAATTAGTGCACTTTCACTTTTGCCCCCCGAGCGCCCACACATATATACATTATATGAGCATACCGCAAGCGGGGCAAAAACACGGAGGGTCCAAGGCTGTGGCATCGTTGCACCACCTAAATCCACCGGAGGGTCCGGCACGGGCACTGCATCAGCAGGATCTGCCGGAGGATAGACGAGCTCAAACTGCTCTGGTAGGGGCTCCTCTCTCCATATGCCCCCGTTGCGGTTTTTAAACCGCGGGCCAACGGGGAACCTCCTGATCAGTGACATCCCCCACAGGGATGGAAAACCCATTCGCGTCGGCATGACTGGCGGCGTCCGCAAATGTGGGTCCTCCTCCGGTACGATGCCCAATGAACGGGCAATGACGGTCACGTACGCGCCGCCATACAAAAATCCGCGCTCCTGCCGGTGATGGCCGGAGGCGTAGTACTGGGCTAGTCCGTGTGCTAGTGCGCACGGCCTCCTGTACAACAAACAATAAAAAAAAGATATGTGGTCGTACACCACTCTCGGCTGTAGCCGCGCGCTGCAATAGAAGTAGCGAGCATATGGTGCATATACCTGCAAATAGTATTAGCGAAATTCAGAAACAGAGATTAATAAACGATACACATAATCACAATAATTGCTGTAATAAACGTACGTACCTGTACAATGGGTCGGTAATAAACTGTAACACCCCAAAAACGGGTTTGGTAAATTAAAACCCGTTTGATATAAAGAAATGAGTTTTAATCTCTTATTTAACCAAAATGAAACTAGAGGGACCAAAACCGCTAAGTGGGAAACATGATTTTATAAAACAAAAAATTAAAACACCACACACACATAGTGTGTGTGTGTGTGTGTGTGTCGATGATCAGGAAGGAGAAAGAGGGTTCAAACCCTAGTTTCTTTAAAACCTTCAAATTGAAAGGCAAGATGAAGCTTAAATTCATAACTGAGCATAGATTAATGATCACCTTCACAAGGGGATCTCAAGGTATGTCTTAAAAGTTAGATTGGTGATTATGCACGAAGTGGGTTATGTTGTAAATCATGAATTTGTATGAAATTGAGCATGAGTATGTGTTAGATTCATCATTTGGAACATGGATTATGCATGGTTTGGGTTAATTTGATGTTTTTAAGTGAAACCCGTTGATTATGGTGATGATGACGACTTGAAAGATCACCCAAGTCCAACTTCTTGCTTAAGATTGATGTATTATGATGTGTATGATGGATTCTTGCTAGAGGAATTGAAAGAAATGTGATGCTAATATGTTTGATGTTCATGCATGGATGATTTATGTTGATTAGTAGAAGGATTTGGATGAATTATGTATGAGATTAGGAGATTGTGCATGAACTAGTTGTACTTTATGTTTAGAAGGTAGTACATACACCAAGGGTATGGTGATATTATGAAGAACTTAAGTAGATCACTAGTAAGTGATTAATAATGTAGTTATGAAGTGGGTTTTAGATAATGTGATGTAAATTGATGATTTACTTATGTAAATGATGTTTGGAATCAAACATGTGTGTGAATGTTTAAAGAAATCGGATAAGAAATGATAGATTAGCATGTTATAAGGTTGAATGATAAATTCCATATAAGATCCGTGTAATGAAAAGGTTGTGATGAATGATGAATAAGCTAACTATCTTGAGAATGATATATGATAGTTGATGCTTGATAAGCAACATGGAAGCTTGGGAAAGAAGCGGGTCAAATGGAACTTATGTGCACGGGAAGCGTACTCGGATGCAAGGTAAGTTAAGCTTACACCCTCCTTGTAGAATACCTCTTCATTGTATAGATTATGAATATGATAAGTTTATAAATGAGGTATGAAGTTCCGACAAGTTTTGATACGGATCGGAACATGTGTTCATGACAAGAAACTAGGTTTGATGGTTAAAAAGGGATAAAAGGGTATTATGGTAATTTTGGTTGCGAATTAACGAAGGAATAAGTTACATGGATGGGATGATGGATAATTAAAATCCCACAAGGATAAAATGGATATTTAGATTTAACGGGTCAAATGGTGAAGATATCACCATTTGACGATATCGATTAATGAATTGTTTTGTCAAGCGTTGTGAATTCACAAAATGAATAGCGAAAGGAAATTCTTTGCTATTAATGAGCAATTTAGCGGATGAAGTATTAAAACGGGTCATAGCGTTGATCTGAGCCAGGTATGTGTAATTAGAGTTATAGTTAAGTAGTGAGATTGGCTAAATATGAAATGAAGTCCTTTGTTGTAAAGGATGGAGCGAAGTTGACAAAAATGCCCTTGATAGGTATATCGGGCGAATGACTTTAAAAGGTTGTTTAGAAACAAGCCATTAGATTAAATGATTACTTTGGACATGTATGAAAGCGAAAAGTATGATCCTTGCGAGTCAAAGTCCTTAAAAAATGCGTAAATACCCTTAACGGGTCAAAATAAGATTTAAGTGGAAATGGGTTGGGATGTTGTAAGAAACCCGTGTTTGGAACCTTATATGATAGACGACGTCGAAATTATAAGGTTCATGGGGAATTTAGGTCAAACAATCAAGTTATGTTGATGAATGCATGAACGGGTCGAATAAGTGAAAGCAGGTATATAAAGCCGAGAGATTTAAGTGAATATTTTCCTTAACCGGATGTTGGATTTCAAGTTCATATGATAGAATGTGAATTTACAAGCATGTAGGAAGAAACGGGAGGTTAAACGGGTAAATGGTTCAAAAGTTATGCGCGTTTTAGTGCGTACGGACGACGAAACGGAACTGCAAAAAACTGCAAATTCTAGAGGGCGTCGCCGACGGGTAGGGGGCGTCGCCGACGGGCTCCAGAAAGTGAGTTTTTGGCTGACGGGTTATTTGACTGTATACGGGGGTTTTTGGCTACGGGTAATTGCAATGGTCGTCGCCGACGCCCTCCCCAAGTTCAAAAACCTAAAAATTTGTTATTTAAGTTGATTTATGTATCGTAGGCTTCGGTTTGTTATCCGTGGACTACGACGGACTTTCCAAACATGATTTTGATGGTTCCTTAGATGTCTATGGGCTATAAATCTAAGTCTAAGTCCCATGTAATTAATGTATGATTATGTAAGAAGTATGTGAGAGCTTGTATGTGTATATATGGGTATGTACATCTGTAGATGTGTATATATATGTATGTGTGAAGGTACATCTGAGTGTATGTATGCACGTGAAGATATGGGAAGGTATGTATGCATGTGGATGTCTACGTATGTAAGCATAAAGGTATGTATGAGTATACAAGGGTCCGGTAAGATCTTGAATGTGTAAATGTGACTATGCAAGTAAATAGAGACGTAGTAATGTATGTACGTATGTAGATATGCATTTGTAGATGTGAAGATACGTATGTGCATATGTACGTATGTAGAGACGTAGTAATGTATGTGCGTATGTAGATGTGTGTTTGGTATATATGAAGGTACGTATGAGTTTATGCATGTTTGTAGAGATATAGGAAGGCATGTACGTATGCAGATGTGCATGTATGCATGTAAGAATGTATGTACGCGTGATTTAGGTACGTTGAGTAATACATCATTAATAGTGTGCCTTGAGAATGAAAGGTAATGCAGGTACATTATTGAAGACTCACCGGGACATGGATATGCAGATGAAATGCTTAAAGTTAGAAAGATAACGAAATGGGAACTGTACGAGATTGAATCTTGTTTATGTATTGTATACTAATGTTATGAATGCATGTGGTGACTGCAGGTTGTACGAATCATGAGGATCATCAAGGAATAGAGATCGAGGATCGAGTCACTAGAGAGATTGTATGGGAATCTTGATGTATATAATGTAGTAAACATAAGCTATGTTTTTACTTAGTAAATAAGTCGATTGATGGATTTATGTGAAAGAGTTATGTTAAAGTTAAATTTTAAATAAATAAGGTATTTATAATGAAAGAAATTTTAGACATGAACTTCCGCTGCGACTTTTGGTCAAACGTGAATTAGGGTCTTACATAAACGACACCCTCCCCTTCGACTTGTCGTGCTCCCAATGATTTGGCCCCGCAATCACCTGCCAAAACCCTAAAAGAGTGGGTCTATCAACCACCACTAGCCCCGCTGTGTAAACTTCAGTCTCGATCTCCTCCTGCATGTATAAACCACAATGCACCGCAAACTGTGCTAGCGTCATCGAACGCAAAACGCCAGCGATCCTGAAAGAAACCTCAAGCGGAGGGGGAGCATCTGGGTGCGGAAGCGGCACTGGGACCCCAGGAGGGTGAAATGTGAATGACGAAAGGAACTCGACCAGCAGCTCCCTGTAGCTCGGCTTGTGCGCCAACTCAAAAAGACGATGCCATGACGAATCGACAGATATAAACCGACGCACTCTAGCCGTCTCACTTATCTCATCTATCGCATCCCAATCGATCGCTGCATGCAATCCAATGTGCATCCTCCTAAGCTTCTGGCAATGACGGGCGGCGGGGGTGCCGCCGGGAAACTCTAGATATGGGTGACCCTGCAGCATATACGGAGGCGGTAGCCGTCTCGGTCGTGGACCCCGCTTAACCCGATGACCCCCCGGCGGTGCCCCATCAAGCTCTATCTGAATGTCATCGCCCTGAATCGAATCGTCCTCCATAATCAATCTGCAAATAAATATCGTATACGTATAAAAACAATAATAAATAAATAAATAATAATAACAAAAATAATAACAATAATAATAATAATAATATAATAATAATAACAATAATAATAATAATAACAATAATAATAATAATATTAATTAATAAATAATAATAATAATAATAATAATAATAACAATAAATAATAACAATAATAATATTAATAATAGTAATAATAAGTAATAACAATAATAATATTAATAATAATAAATAATAATAACAATAACAATAATAATAATAATAACAATAATAATAATAATATAAAAATAAATAATATTAATAATAATAATAAATAACAATAATAATAAATGATAATAATAACATTAATGATAATAATAATAATAACATTAATAATAATAATAATAATAATAAAATATTAATAATAACAATGATAATAATAATAATAATAATAATAATAACAACAACAACAATAACAATAATAATAACAATAATAATAACATTAATAACAATAATAATAACATTAATAACAAAAAAAAAGTAGTGCCTCTTATCTGCCTCGTATAGAGGTATATGGGGCGTCCTGTTCTACGGCCTTCATCTTCAACCTCACAATCAAACCCCCAAACCCAACAAAATCCTAATTTCAGGGAAAACCTACGGTCTAAAGGCAAAAACGAGGCAAAAATACTAAACTACGGGCTGAAATACGTACCATGGATGCTTCAAATATTTGCAAATACGGTCCAAATACGTATCCGGGGCGTATACAGGTGTGTGTTCCGTATATGTGTGTGTGTGTTTTTTTGGGGGTGATAAACATGGTCGTCTAGATCTCCCCCTGTTATACGAGGCATAGACGCCTCGTATAGAGCTAGACGACCCGTTTATGCTTTTTATTAAATTACCATTTTGCCCCTGTAAAGCCCCCAGTATAGACCTTAATCAGGGGTAAAATGGTAATTAACTAATCCAAATAGATATTTCTGTAATGGTTAATTACCATTTTACCCGTGACTAAGGCCCATACTGGTGGCTTTACAGGGGTAAAATGGTAATTTAATAAACATTTTTTTAATAATTAAAAAAGAAAAAGCCAAACAGTTACCGCCCACCATGTGGGTCGTATAGACCTATACGTGTCGTCTAGGATTTCAAATTACCTTTATGCCTCTGGTTAAGGCCTATACTGGGGTCTTTTCAGGGGTTTATTGGTAATTAAATAAAAGATTTTCAAAATTCAAAATTTAAAAAAATAAATGTTGCCGCACATAAAGACGACCCGTCCAGGTCTATACGAGGCGTCCTTTTTTGATAAATTCAAATTTTCAAAATTCAAAATTTCAAAATCCCGCTCAAACAAACGACCAATCCAGCTCTATACGAGGCGTCTGGGTTTGTTGAAATGACCTTTTAGCCCCTGATTTAAGCCTAGAATGAGGGCATATCAGGGGCAAAATGGTCTTTTGACCATTCGTATACGACCAGTCTAGGTCTATACGAGGCGTATATTTGTAATTTTTTTTTATAAAAATGTTATTAAACTGTTTTAATCAATTCTAATTATAAAAAATATGATAGAAATTATAAAAAAATTATAGAAATTGTAGAAAATTATAGGAATTAATACAAAAAAATGATAGAAATTAATACAAAAAATCTTATTAATTACAATAAGATTAATTATCGATACAAAAAATACTATTAATTACAATAAGATTAATTATTGATACAAAAAATACTATTAATTACAAAAATCATTCTTCCGTATCACTGTCGATGTAATTAAGACTCGGGTTTGATCTTGGTGGAGGATTCATTATCGATGTATACCATTTTAGACGTGGCAAGTACATATCTTCCCATTGTTCCGTCTGGGGTCTTCGGTGGTTCAACCATAGCCCGTGTGCTGGTGGCATTGGATAATCCCCTTCCAGCTTAACATGTATGAAGTGGTTCTCGTTAACATGTGCAAGCGTTATGAATAATGGTTGTTGATTAGCCGGCGGACTTAGTATCGGGAAGAATGGGTAACTCGCACCCAGTGTTGTCGTTAACAGGTGCACCCCGATACCGTACATTTGTGCAATAAGAAATCCTACTAAGGGGAAGTCCACCCAGTGATCCGGGGGACAACCGGACACTAAATCCTAAATTAGGCCCTGACGATGCGTGTAAAAATAACCTTCATCCCATGCTTCAAATATTGGGAACCAGATCGATTCGTTCTGATCCATTTCTTGGACAAGGTCCCTTCGAATGAGCCCCCATGAACTCTGATCCATACCTAAGCCCACAGCCACAGACCGAAACCAACAATGACCGTCCGGCATCACATCTCGTATGCACGAGACGTGCGAATGAAACACTGGCGGAATGGCAGACTTAAACTGTTTGATGATTCCCACGTTCTCGTCCCCAATGATTAAAGGAAAACCGTGATCATCTCGTGTCTCTTTCTTCTTAGAACTCTTTGAACGGCTTAGGCTCGCTTTGGGTTTTTGGGCCCTTATAACCGACTGTTGAGAGGCCTGTGACGGAATGTACGAGCTGTGGCGAGGGTTATCGTACTTACTTTGTCGTGAACCTTCAAAGCACGTAGTTGTATCACCGAAGGAGCTTCTCATCAATTCTTCATCTATACGAGAGGCCTCGTCCAACCTTTTTTGTACCTGCTTTGTTGTTGGTCGGCCACGAGTATTTTGTTGGACAACCGGTGGTTTCTTGGTAGATTTCGTTGGAGTCAACACCGCTTTAATCTTTGACATCAGGCTTTTTTTCTGAGCTGGGGGTGCGACTCTAATTGTTATCTAACAATATTTAGCTCTTCGACCACGTCAACGTCATCGTCTATCAATTTACAACTTTGGAAGTTAAGCTTCCGCCAGAAGACGTCTATGTCTTCGAGTTGAATCGGACGCTCTGCATGGTTAAAAACAACATTGTTTAAGTCACATGATTAACGAAAATATATCACACAAGTGTTGTACGTTTAACAATTATTACCTTCACGCATGTACTTTTCTATCCTACAAGCACAGGGCAACCCACAACTATACCACATTTGGCAACCACATGATGAATGAAAGCGCTCCAAGACATCTAGCTTCATAATTTCCTCTCCACTCAACAAGTCAAGGGCTGTATGGGATACTTTTCCATGTAGGTGTTGAAACAACGGGTGTTTGTGGTGGTTCATTCTTTTTTCGATGCAGTCTCGAAAACTCTTCCTTATTTCACCGAACTGTGTCTCAACTATATCCCGGACACAACCAACTACACGGTCCAGCGAGCTCCTATCTAGGTTGTATCTCTTTAAGTTGGCGTATTGGCTCTCAACTCTGTTTGTGGTACGATTACCAAAGTTGTGCCTCTTATCAGTCCACGCAAAGACGAACATCTCCTTATAGTCTTTTAGCCAGTTATCGTACACGTAATTGAAGACTCCTAAAAAGTAAAAATAATTTAATAAAATTTGCATAGGTGAGTCGTATGTTATTAGAAAAACTTACTAGAATGTTTGCACTCCACAAGTCGCTTTCGCATGTTGCGCAAGTGGTACTCGTAGATGGGTATGGATGGAGACTCAATCAATGTCCCCCAGAATGACAAAAATTTATCCCAGTCTTCTTCTGTGAAGGCAGCCTTGCAGGGCTTCATAACAGTCTGTTGTATGTGCCACCTACAAAGAAGCCTGGAGGCGTCTGGAAATACTTAGCACACACGCCCAGAAGGGCTAGGTCTCTATCCATTAAAATCACATGTGGCTCCATACATTCATCCAACATTGACTTGACCCTCTCAAGCACCCGCACAAAGTTATCACCCCGTTCTTTACTAACAACGGCATGCGCGATACAAAACGATTTGTTGGTAGGCGTCATACCAACAATCTGGATAAATGGCTTATTGTATATGTTTGTCTTGTATGTCGCATCAATCATCATGACATGGGGGAATGCACGCCACATGTCTCTCGAGTACCGGTGAAGAAAGAAGATCTCTGTTACGATCTCTGTTCCGGGTTCCTCCCGTGTCTCGTAAATAAAGTGGTTGTTTATCAGCACGTTTTCTAGTGACTGCATGGGAGTCAATCCTTGTCTTTGTTCGGCTCTAATATTCGCCACAATGTTTTGAACTTCTTTCTGAACATGAAACCTGTCGGGGTCCTGCTTCCTTATCGTTTGAAATATTTTGCGCGGCTCCATGTTTTGAGCTGTCAGCTGCTCGATCAGTTTCGTTTCGCTTGGAGTAAACCTTCGCACAAACGCGTGGGCCGACAGGTCCTCACAAAGTTCGTGGTTATGTTGAATTTTTCCGTCTTTTATCTCCCAGGCTTCATACGGGTGGTTTCGCACAGCCAGCAGGTAAAACGGGCAACTGATTTTTTTGGTTCCGGCTTTTCTAAGTGTTGTTGTAGTCTGGTGCTCACCACCACGATCACATTCAAGCCATACCCTCCCGGTTCTTCCCCCGATTTTCTTTGATCGACGGGTGACAATAACGAAACTATCCGCGTTTGCTATTTCTTGTATCCGTTTCTTTAGTTCATCTAAAGAGTTGAAACCTGTAACATCGACAATAATAACAACAATAACAATAATAATAATAATAATAATAATAATAATAAAAAAATAATAATAATAAAATAGTAATTTATACCTGCTTTTTTAAGTACGGATTGTCCGGGATGGGAGGTGCATCACCACCATATCTACCATATCCACCATATCTACCATATCCACCATAACCACCATATCCTCCAACGTCCGGATTGTTTTAATAAACGTAAGGAGTGCCCGGGTAAATGAATTGCTGATGACCACCGTCTCCTCCGTATCCACCGTATCCACCATATCCACTGTCTCCTCCGTATCCACCGTCTCTTCCGTATCCACTGTCTCCTCCGTATCCAACGTCTCCTCTGTATCCACCGTCTCCTCTGTATCCATTGTTTCCTCCGTATCCACCGTCTCCTCCGTATCCACCGTTTCCTCCGTATCCACCGTCTCCTCCGTAAGAGTATTCACACCCGTATCTGTAATCCGGATACCCTTGTTGCGTCGGATAACTTGGTTGACCAGCATGGTATGAGTCATCTACAGGGGTTGTTTCATCAACAAGAGGATGCTTGTTTAGATCTAGAAACGGTCTGTTTTGTTTTCCTTGTATACTAGACACAACCTCCCCTTGCTCATTAGAATCAGGAACGCCAGACTCCTCCAAAATAGACGACCGTATCATCATTAGTAAATAATAAACTAACACAACAAGTAATTAAAACATCTAAGCTAATAACTGTTACCGGAACGCTTTCGGGCACCCAATTGTCGCTAGAATACTGCCCGAAGACATAGTTGCCATCCCAGCATGATGACATTTCAACACTTCGGGATGATAAGAACACAAATGCAAACAACAAGAGCTCGTAGAAGAAACAGAATGAAATGAATGTTGAATTCTCGGTGGACCAAGAATGCACTGTATGTTGCACTTTATATGAAATATAGACGCCTCGTATAGCTCTAGACGCCCCATATTGCTTTAAGTCACATGTCAGACTCATAGTTCAATCGGTCTCTAAGACGCCTCGTATAGGCCTATACGAGGCGTCTTAGTTGTAACACCCCATGTTTTCGAAAGTCAAAGTCAAGATTGAAGTCAAAGGAAGACAAGATTGCTAATTACGATCTGTCACCCCTTGCTCAATCCTGTTTTGACTTTCTTTGACCTACGATTTGTCTAATTTTATTTTCGCTTTAGTTGTATTATGTGGAGTATCTATTAATAATCGCATAGTAATCGTTGTTTATCGCATGTTTAGTCGATTTATCGCTTATCGCAATCGCACTCGCAACTCGAAATACGCGTTCTGGATATTGTTCGAATTACGCGTTCTGGAATTACGCAACTCGAATTACGCGTTTTTAATGAAATACCTAAATTACCCTTGTGTTAATTAAATATGGACTTAAATTGGATTGTAAGGTTCGATCGACCATGGCTTCAATATAAATAGAAGTCTGGCACTATTTTTACATATATGGTTCGAGAATTTTAATTTTAGATTTAGAATGAGAAAATGTCCAGGTAAGCATTATTTTTCAAAGTTAGTATGTTAATTGATGTTGCTAGGAAGATATTAATTGGGGTGGGGTAATGTGTCGACGGACATTAAGAGGGTGGGGTTGTGATGCCAGAGAAGATGACCGAAAACTTTTGCCGGAAATGAGAGCAGGGATGGAGTGGGGTGGGGTAGCGTGGGGTTGTGTTTTAACAAGTGGGTCCTAGAATACACTCTTTTAAATTTCCATGGTTTTTTTATTTAATTAACACAAGGGTAATATAGGTATTTCATTAAAAACTTAACGGTAAAATAGACGGTGTTAGGAGACTGGACTGAAATGGTTACGAAAGTGAAACCACAGGGACTGAAATAGTGATTTTTGACAAACCACAGGGACGAAAACAGTAATTGCCTCATTTAAATATCTTTTTGTTTTTTTATTAATAAGGGCGTTATGGTCAATTCACATGTACTTAACAGAATAAATGGATGGGGTTAACGGAGGTGGACTAAAATGGTTACGAAAGTGAAACCACAGGGACTGAAATCGAAAATTTTAAACTAATGGACTGAAATAGTGATTTTTAACAAACCACAGGGACGAAAATAGTAATTAACTCTTTATGTTATGTTGTGGTGATCAATCGAAACGCAATCGAACCTCAATCGCAATCGAATCGCAAACGCTAAACGAATATAAAATAAGGATGCTTGTATATTGATATAGTAGTTGGGATTAAAAGTAATTTGAATAGAAAACTCCATCGCATCGCAACGCTCGTAATCGCAATCGAAACGGCAAAACCCGTCGCACCGAACAGTTGAATCAAGTGGCTAATCGACCAAGTGACCAGCCGATCGACCAGCCGCTCGATTGACCAGCCATTCGACCGGGCTGCCACCCGATCGACCAGCCCCTCTCCTCCCCTTTCCTTTTTGGGAAACCCTATAAATACCCTCCTTTCAACATCAAACCAGCGTTCTTGCCTACTTTTCTTCAGATTTCTCGCGATTCTTGTAAGTTTTTCATCTAAATCTTTTACTTTCTTGATCTACACGCACTCCTACACCTCTCTATCTTTTGAATCTTAACTTTTAACCGTGAAATCACTAGACTTGAGGTGTTCTAGGATGATGTCATCATGGTGTTCTTAGGAACTTCATGTTTTGGCTTCAATCCACCAAGAACAACTTAGATCCGAACGATTTCCACACAAATAAACAAAGATCTTACCTAGATCTAAACATATTCAAGGTGAAAAAGGATTGAAAGATGGTTTCTAACTTTCTTTCAACTCTTTTACACTCAATGCCTCAAAAACCGATAGAATCGGAGCTTGTTCTAACCTTCTACTCTTGCATGTTGATGTGGTGGTTCAAGATCTGGATTCTATCCACGAGATTACCGATTTCGGGTTAAACATGGAACACCGTCCCGAACCGTTAACCGGTCGGATTTGGGTGATTCCTGTCCGATCAGGTTACTAAGTCGTGACGAGGTTTCTGTTGTCTAATACGTTAACAAATCATCTCGATAAAACGACAAACTACCAGAATGACCAAGGAAGAAGACGATCAGGTCGACCAGGATGGAGTGTCGTCCGATCGGACTGCTGTCCGAACGGACAGCCACCCGAACGACCGCCCACCCGAACAACTTGCACCTTGGCCCCACATTTAGTTTTGAAATCAAACTTCAAGAGTTTTGGAACACCGAACGGATTGCCGTCTGATCTGGTTACCACCCGATCGACCAACCATCCGACTATGTGGTGTTTCGAGATTTCAATACTTATACAATTTTTCAACATGTTCAATGCACAAGGGTTGCCACCCGATCGAACAACTGTCTGATCGAGTGACAACCTGCTGTGAACTTGTTCTCGCTGAAGTGCCCAACCTATCGGACTGTCGCCCGATCGAACGGTCGTTCGATCGATCGACCTGAAAGGTAGAGATACTTCTATGTTTTCAAAATGCTACAACGAAAACTTCAAAAGTCAAGCCATCATACATAAACACATCCATCCCAAACGAGGTAACAGTCCACTCGAACGGTCACCCGATCGGACGACCGTCCGAACGAACTATCACCCGAACGATCGGCCACCCGATCGGACTACTGTTCGACCCACTGACACCTTGTTCCTTTTTACGCACCAACTTTCGCTTATGTTATCGATAACTGTTCAGGCTATTATCCGCTCTAAGCACTCCCTTCAATCCATCAATTCAATCGCTGTGAGTATATTTGATCCCATTTTGCTTTACGCACTTTGGGTGTTACATACGTTACTTATTCAAAATCACATCGAACACACTACGCTATACTTTAACGCTAACCGTTACCACATGTTATACGAGACTTAATGAATGCTTGTTTGTTATGTTTACACATGGAATGCTGTCTACCTGCCTTAGCAACGGTAGTACTATTTGTTTGGATTCAGCACTTGTTCACTCAGGGGTTGTTAAGGACAATTAATTACATGGGTCACGGGGGTGATCATGCAATACGAACTGCTTTGGGCAATCAACTCGCAGTCATTGGTATTGATAGGTTCATGTCGATAACTAACATGCCTCATTTTACACTGTGTACGTGTTGGTTATGCGTAACGATTTCGAACTCTATATGCTATTATCAAACTTGTATGCTCATCTTTACACTATGTGTATTGACTTTTACTTTAACGTATGTGACAGGTGCTTAGGATGCTTATATGCTTAGCTTGTTGTGAAATCGAGGCTAGGAAAGGTCTAGAAACTAAGAAACAATTGCCTGTATTTGAAATCTGAGTTGTCGGAACAGAACAATTTGACTAGATTTTGTCTGTAATAATTATGTTATCCTTTAAGACATGGTATGGGACATGTTGCTTTAATTAATTGGTAATTATAGTTGTTATGGAAACTTCTAGACAATTTGTTTCGCTCAGTGCCATGCCCCGATGTTTTCGCCATCTGTTGGGGTGTGACAGATTGGTATCAGAGCCATAACTATAGGGAATTAGGCAAGACTCGACCTAGTCCAGGTCGATGTCTTAGAAATGACCTAGTCTATAGTTAGGAACCAACAGACCAACTTGTGCATATCCTGTAGGGAATATGTACGAGCTTACCCGCTATTTCTCGCTATTCTCACCTATGCTACACTATCACTGCACTCTAGTTTCGAACATGAACGAGCAATTAAGTCGAGATTAGGTGTGAAAACCGCAAACTCTCGACTAAGTTGCTTGTTCGACCCACATTTTTATCAATAAACACGAGAATTTGCGTTGAATTAGGAGTGAAATCCATACTTCGACGCATAACTCTCCTTTATTTTTATCAAAACATGAACGAAGTTGTTAAGTCAGGGGTGAAACCCGAACCTCGATGACTTATTCCGACCTCAAATTTTGTTTTACAAAACTCTCACCAAAGTCTCGACGGAATCCAATGACTTAAAGTCACGTTGAAACCGCAAGGATGCGTGCCATTCGCCCAGAATCGAGGCGAAAGCACAGTCCCGAAGGTCAAAGTGTGCTCAGAAGGTCCTTGTGAATAGTTGAACCACTTTGGTTAGTCAATGTCTATCAGCCTAAGACAATCTATCCTCGATTTTTATGTTTTCGATTCTGAGCCCGCAACTGCTGACTCTGATATTCGTCGATTTTATGTGTTTTGTGTGTATTTAAATGTTTATATGTTTTGATTTCTGGTGATTTATTCGATTTTCGACATTCGCTTTGATCGACACACCCGATTCGCCCTGTGCTTCTATCTCAAATCGCTACTACATGAGGAACCACCGTACGCCATATTGATTGCTAAGATACTCGCATATACTATACTATTCGCTTATACTATACAAATCGCTATGCTATTTGCGATCGCTATTTTCGAACGCTCGCGAACTTTGAATGATAGGTTTCTGTATTCTGACCGCATTATGTGTTTCTGTGCTTTTGTGCTTCTGTGCCTTACGTGCTTATGTGCTTCCGTGCTTATGTGAATCTGTGATTATGTGCCTATGTGTTTATGTGATACATGTTTCACTGTGTTCCTGAGCTTTAGTAGTATTAGACGTGTGAGGTGAGATTCGATTATGTCGTGTCTGAGACCCATGATGATGTCTGTTGCAGACAATGTCGACTGGACCCTCATCTGGACCCCGCCACCCACGAATCACTCGTCAAGAACAGAGAGACAAACGTCTTGCTGCTATCGTAGCGAAGCAAGTAGAAAAAGTTATTCCTCAGATTGTGAGTGAAATCTATGAGAATGTGAGCAAATCATCCGAGGAGTCCAGAACTGAAGCTCCTAAAGCTACTCCCAAGACTGCTTTCTGCTTCAAGCAGTTCAAAGCTTGTGGTCCAAAGGAATTTACTGGCGAAGATGGCCCAACGGCTATGTTTCAATGGTTTGATTCCGTCGAAGTCACTCTACGCCAGAGTGGATGTCCTGAGAATCTCCGTACTCTAAACGCTACCGGCGTTTTCCAGTCCCGTGCACTAGACTGGTGGACGGCCGAGAGAAACAAACGCGGAAATGACGCAGACTATAAGCTGACGTGGGAAGAGCTGAAAGCCATTATGATTGAACACCAAAAGTTGGAGGACGAATTCTGGCATATCAAGCAGAAGGATGTAGAGAACGCAGCTCTGACTACTCGCTTTAAGCAGCTCAGTATCATCTGTCCTGATCAAGTGAAGACGCCCGACATGACCATCAAGAAGTACATCCGAGCTCTACCAGACTGTGTTGCATATTTTGTGCATGCCGCAAAGCCAGCGACAATCGAGGATACTTACTTGCTTGCCACTGAAATCAACGACAAGCGAGTAAAAGCTGGTTTTTGGGATAAAACTTCAAAGAACCTGCATCAAGTCACCGCCGCACCAGCTACCGAAACCGCCGCCGCCCAATCATCAAAGTCCTCTCGCCACAAAAAGAAGAACAACAACAGCAACTCCAGCAACAAGAATTGTGTTGTCACTACCACTGCTGCTCCACTTCAAGCCGTACCGGCCCAGCAGCAATCATAGCATCGATCAACACCAGTTATCTATGCACCGCCTACAAAGCGTGCGTACACTGGTCCCCACCCTGCCTGCCCAACATGCTCTTATCATCACCCGGTGGGTAACGCTTGCCGATTTTGCGTGCACTGCAACATGTACGGCCACTTTACGGCCAATTGCCGTACTGGTCCCCGACAAGCACCAGTTCAAGCGACTGCTCATCAAGCTCTGCTTCCAGCTCCTCAAGGCCAACAAGCGGCTCAGGCCCCCATGATCAACGCCAGAGTCTGCTTCGCGTGTGGTGATCCCAACCACTTCACGAACATGTGCCCGAACAGGGTTGTGAAACAAGAGCCCCGGCAGCAGCAGCTGTCACACCCCCAAATTCCACAAGCGGAGTATCACCGCATGGAGGCTTGACTGACCAGGATCAAGCCACCAATCATATTGAACAACGTAATTAAGTAAATAAACCAAGCACAGTATAATTGGTGTCAAGAAAGTATCCAACTTTAAGTTAACAGCGGAAGCATAAAATGTAAAACCCAAACATAAGCAATAAGTTTATAAAGTGTAAATGTTTAACATGGAACTCAACAGTCCATGTCCCCACAATGACCATTCCTCCCTGTGCAAGCTCCATAAGCATCTAACGACCTGCAAGGCATGTAACAACGAGTCAACAACAAAGTTGAGCGAGTTCACAGTTGGTTGTTTAGTTTTACAAGTTTGTTTTGAACCATAAGTTGTTTCGTAAACCACGAGTTAACCAGTATCTTTGTTTCCCAATCCATATCCATAACCAGTGGGGGCTTCCCCATGTGAACCACTAGACCGTTACCATATCGACAACTGACGAACAATAGCTGTGCCCTACGTCAATATCTATCATCATTGACTAAGTGCCCAGATCCATTAGTACACGCCCGTCCGAACGGCACGGTGTGAGGCTTGTCAACCCTAATAGCGCTATTAACTAATGACCCGCCCGCCATTGGCCCGGCGATTAAGTCGATATAAAAATGAGGGAATTCATGATAGATTTTTGTCTAGTAAGTTTTAAGGTTGTTTTCCTACCCAAGGAGGACGAACGTACGTATTCTACCCATGGAGAATACGTAGGATTAATATTGGCATCCTACCCATGGAGGATGGCGGTACATATCCTACCCAATGAGGATATGGAGGTTCCGTTTTAATTCTTTAACCCATTCCCAACCACCGGGAATCCCATGCCTTAGAAAGAGTGTGAACTCACCTCGGTTTGCTCGGTATGCTAAATTACGTGCTCACAAATAATCAGTCAAAGCCTAAAGTATGCACGTATACACAATCAGTTTATGTTTGTAAGATTTCACATGCAATCTAATATCACACAGTGTGCTTGGCAGTTAACATCATGTTAACACGTAAACAGTTATTTCCTGGTTCATATAATTCATGCTTCAAATAAATGGTTTCTCAGTCAACTCTAACATAGTTATCCATGAACAGACTTAACAGACTTAACTAAGTTACTGTGCTAATTTTCCAACTTCATAGAACATATGGCGAAATCACACTTGGCGAAATCACCTTTGGCGAAAACACATTTTTGGCGAAAACCCTTTTTGGCGAAAACCCCCAGGCGACGAAATCCCAAGGGTTTTCGTCGAACTTAAGGTGTGGCGAAATCACTTGGGGTTTCGTCTGGTCCCTGGGCTTTCGTCTGTGCAGGGCATGTTCATCATCAACAGTTACACACCTAGAAACCCTAATGATTCGTCTAACAGTCACACAATTAAATCATCATTACTATCACACGGTCAGCATCATTAGAATCCATTCAAGCAACAGTTTCATCCTATCTCTAAAACATGTCACGACTACAATCATAACATAACAATCACTTCATCATTCACATCAGATCATATATGAATTCACAACTATAAGATTGATTCCGTAACAGTCATACACTATAAGAACAGCATGCATCATCACATATTACAACAACCAGAACCCTCCATAACCGGATTCAATCATGAAGATCTAATTACTTATTCATCAATCATCATCCAATCATATGATCCTAATCATTATACGATAACAGTTTGTTCATGATTGCCAACAAATAGTTGATAGTGATTTTAATCAAATAAACATCAAACAATTCTCAACAACAATTCATAGTAAAGGTAGTGCACTAACCACAAGATCGAGGGGTTTGATTGTAGGGAAGGGACTTGTAAAAGAGGAGAAGATTACAAAGAAAAGAACTGCCTTTGTAAGCTAGGGTTTGATAATAAACTGTTTCGTAAACCTTAAACGTGTTTAAGCAAACAAAACAGGCCATTGGGCCGCACCTGACTTTGGGCCCAACTCCTTGGCGGCGAAATCTCCCCCACCGACGAAATCCAAGGGTTTTCGTCGGCCTACTAGTTGGCGAAAACCCCCATGTTTTCGTCAGGGGTGTTTTCGCTAGTGGGGGGTTCGACTGGTGGGAGGTGAGGATGATAAGTCTCCTCTAAATTAAGAAGGTTCACTACTCTTATTACTATCACAAAACATATACCACATAAACAACTTATAAACAACCATAGTGCACTGTTTCAATACAATGAACCACAAGACACGGTATGAAGCAAGTAACGTATAGAGGAGAAACCTTGGAAACTCGAGTTGTCACATTATCCCCAACTAGAAAGAAATTTCGTCCCGAAATTTAGCACGTAGTTACTGAGGAAGCTAAATAGGTTACGTGGTTTCCTAGTTTTCCAGGGGTGTCCCATCATCCCCCCGTTGGTTTGGAATTTTGTCCCGAAATTCCGCAATAGCTTCAGCCTCAGTAGTGGTTGCACTATTCTCGAACAACTGGGGATACTTGAGTTTCATTTGGTCTTCTCGTTCCCAGATGAACTCTGGGCCACGACGGGAGTTCCAACGAACTCGAACAAGAGGTATTTTGGTGCGCTTGAGAATCATAACGTCTCGGTCTGTGATTTCAACTGGTTCCTCGACGAATCGCAACTGATCGTCGATTGTGAGCTCCTTCAAAGGAACTATGAGGGTCTCATCTGACAGACACTTCTTCAGATTTGACACATAAAATACGTTGTGAACTCCGCTGAGTTCTTCAGGCAGATTCAACTTGTAAGCGACTTTGCCAATTTTCTCAACGATTTCGAACGGTCCGACGTAACGCGGATTGAGTTTGCCTCGTTTTCCAAAACGAACTACACCTTTCCAAGGTGAGACTTTGAGTAGCACTCGATCCCCAACCTGGAACTCGAGTGGTTTCCTGCGCTTATCAGCGTAGCTTTTCTGACGGTCACGAGCTGTCGCCATTCGTTGTCGTATCTGAGCAATCTTCTCAGTTGTGTCTACCACAAGTTCTGGGCCTGTGATTTGGCTGTCACCAACTTCTACCTAGCAAAGAGGTGATCGGCATTTACATCCGTACAATGCCTCAAACGGAGCGGCCTGGATGCTGCTGTGGTAACTGTTATTATACGAAAATTCCACTAAAGGTAGATGTCGTTCCCAGCCGTTACCATAATCAATCACGCATGCCCTAAGCATATCTTCAAGGGTTTGGATGGTGCGTTCAGACTGCCCATCCATTTGCGGGTGATAAGCTGTGCTCATGTCTAATCGAGAGCCAAACGATTTGTGCATTGCTTGCCACAGTTCTGAAGTAAAATGTGCATCACGATCGGAAATAATAGAGGTTGGCACTCGGTGCCTCGAAACAACTTCCTTAAGATAAACGTCTCCCAGAGTGGAGAACTTATCCGTTTCCTTGATAGCCAAGAAGTGTGCAGACTTTATGAGTCGATCCACGATCACCCAAATGGTATCATTTCCGCGTTGAGATCTCGGCAAGCCAGTAACGAAATCCATGTAAATTAGGTCCCATTTCCATGTCAGGATTTCTGGTTGTTGGAGTAGGCCTGATGGTTTCTGATATTCAATCTTGACTCTCGCACAAGTCAAACATTTACTGAAGTAGGTTGCTATGTTGGCTTTCATGCTAGGCCACCAGTATGTAGTATTTAGGTCGTGATACATCTTATCCGAACCTGGATGTACTGAGTAGCGAGACTTATGTGCTTCATCCATCACAAGCTCGCGTAAGTTTCCGTAAAGTGGAACCCAAATACGCCCGTTTACATAGTAGGCACCGTCTTCCTTTTGTTCTAATTGTTTCCTCGATCCTCGTAAGGACTCCGCCCTAATATTCTATGCCTTCAATGCTTCAACCTGAGCATCTCGTATATGAGTAGGAAGACTAGATTGTATGGTAAGTTGTAACACTCGCACGCGTTTAGGTGTAGTATCTTTTCGACTGAGGGCGTCAGCCACAACATTGGCTTTGCCCGGATGGTACTTGATCGCGCATTCGTAATCATTCAAGAGTTCGACCCATCGACGTTGTCTCATGTTTAACTCCTTTTTCTTGAAGATATGCTCGAGACTCCTGTGATCGGTGTAAATGGTGCACTTGGTACCGTACAGGTAATGTCTCCATATCTTGAGTGCGAAAACAACTGCTCCCAGCTCCAGATTGTGAGTAGTGTAGTTCTTTTCATGAACCTTAAGTTGCCGTGATGCATAAGCAATGACCTTGTCACGTTGCATCAACACGCAACCAATTCCTTGGATGGACGAGTCGCAATAAACCACGAAATAATCTGTGCCTTCAGGCAATGAGAGGATAGGCACGCTACAAAGTCTATCTTTTAAGTGCTGAAAAGAAAATTCCTGTGCATCGCCCCAACGATAGGTGACACCCTTCTGAGTTAGCGAGGTGAGAGGTTGCGCAATCTTAGAGAAATCCTTGATAAATCTTCTGTAGTAGCCCGCCAAACCCAAGAATTGGCGGATTTCTGTTGGTGTATGGGGTGAAGGCCAGTTCTTGATCGAATCTACTTTGGATGGATCAAAGTGAATCCCATCCTTGTTTACCACATGGCCTAGGAAATGAACTTCGCAAAGTCAAAAGTCGCATTTCAAAAATTTGGCATACAACTGCTCTGCTCGAAGAAGTTCCAAAATAAGCCTCAGGTGTTGCTCGTGTTCCTCCTGACTCTTCTAATAGATCAGGATGTCGTCGATGAAAACAATGACAAATTTATCCAGGTAAGGTTTGCACACCCAGTTCATAAGATCCATGAATACCGTAGGTGCATTCGTCAATCCAAAAGGCATAACCAGGTACTCGTAATGCCCATAACGAGTCCTGAATGCTGTTTTAGAGATATCCTCGTCTCGGACTCTCAGTTGATGGTAGCCTGACCTCAGGTCAATCTTTGAGTAGAAGCTCGACCTTTGCAACTGGTCGAATAAGTCATCAATGTGTGGGAGAGGATAACGATTCTTCACGGTCACCTTGTTGAGTTCGTGGTAGTCAATACACATTCTGAAGGTACCGTCTTTCTTCTTCACAAATAACACCGAAGAGCTAGGACGAATAAAACTGTTATCCAAGAGCTCTTGTAGTTGCGTGGACAGTTCCTCGAGTTCTGATGGGGCTAGATGATAAGGTGCATGAGCTATGGGCACTGCTCCAGGAGTTAGCTCGATTTGAAACTCAACTTGTCGATGAGGCGGAAGACCAGGTAATTCCTCAGGAAATACCTCAGGAAAGTCGCGCACAATAGGAATGTCTTCTATCTTCTTTTCTTTCGAGGAGGTATCAGAAACGAGGGCTAGAATAGCAGTGTGGCCCTTTCGCAAACACTTTTGGGCCTTAAGGAAAGAGATAATGCCCACAACAGCACCACTCTTGTCGCCATGAATCACTAAAGGTTCTTCACCAGAACGAGGAATACGGACGATTTTCTCCTTGCAAATAATATCCGCTTGATGTTGAGATAGCCAATCCATCCCAATAACGATGTCAAAACTACCAAGTACGATGGGGATGAGATCGATAGAGAAAGTTTGACCAGCTAAGACGAGATTACAACCCTTAACTATGTGTGTGGCTTCAAGATTTTTACCGTTTGCTTGTTCTACCATGTGTTTGGTGTTCAAAGGTGTTGGAGTGCGCTTAAGTATTTTACTAACTTTTAAGGACACATAACTAGTGTCGGCACCCGAATCAAATAAAACAGTAACAAAGAAGTCATCCAAAAGAAACTTACCCATCACAACGTTGGGATCGTTCCTCGCGTCACCCTGACCCAGCATGAAAACACGTCCCCTGGCACCATTGCCATCATTGTTATCCCCGTTATTGTTCCCGTTCCTCTGATTATTGTTGTTATTCTGATTCTGATTCAACTGGGGGCAGTTTCTCTTGAAGTGACCTTCAGCACCACACTGATAGCATCCCCTGTTACCCTGATGTTGCTGCGGCTGATTCTGTGGAGCTGGTGGCTGTTGTTGACGATTCTGATTTGCCGGTCGTGCACCCCTGCATTCCTTTGCTTCATGACCAAACTTGTTACACCTCAGACAACGACCCTTGTTGCACTGCCCACTATGATGCTTATTGCATCGGTTGCACTTGGGGTGGTTTCCCCTGTATCCACCCTGCCGTTGACTACCAGAAGATTGCTGACCAGGACTCTGGTAGTCATCAGTCTTTCGCTGCTAAGACTGAGACTGAGCTGATGTTGAACCCTTGCTTGAGACTCCATCCCATTTGCGCTTGTTTTCGCTGGGGGCATTAGTAGTAGTGGTGGTGGTGGTGGTGGTGGTGGTAGTGGTCGTCGTCGTCGTCGTAGTCGTAGTCGTCTTCGTCGTCGTGGTCGTGGTCGTGGTCGTGGTCGTGGTCGTGGTCGTGGTCGTGGTCGTGGTCGTGGTCGTGGTAGTGGTAGTGGTAGTGGTAGTGGTAGTGGTAGTGGTAGTGCTAGTGGTAGTGGTAGTAGTAGTAGTAGTATGCGCTTGGGCATCCTGTTCTGCTCGACTGCCTGATCAGTGAGACGATGAGCCAAACGAATAACTTGCTGGATAGTGGTGAGGTTTGCAGCAGTCACATTAATCTGAATCTCGGGCACTAAACCTTTAAGGTACAGTTCGATACGTTTAATAGGAGGATCCACCATAGTAGGACACAAGATAGCCACCTCGTTCCATCTTTTCGTGTACGCTTCAATTTCCGACCCCGTCATCTTTAAGTTGAAGAATTCTACCTCCAACTTGTGGATGTCATCACGATTACAGTATTCCTCTTTGATCAATTCCTTGAAATCGTTCCATGGGGTGGCATCATTAGCAACCAACCCCAGCATTTGGACCTGAGCGTTCCACCACGTGAGCGCTACACCTTCAAGAGTACCAGTAGCATACTTCACCCTACGAGCCTCAGGGCATTCACACATCTCGAAAACCGACTCAAGCTTCTCAAACCAGTGAAGGAGGCCTACATCTCCCTCAGTGCCGTTAAAAGTAGTAGGCCGGCAGTCCATAAAAGTTTTGAAAGTACAAACAGGAGGCTGAGCATGTTGACCTATCGTGCAAGTAAGAAGAGACAAGGTTAAGCACAAGTGTTGGTTTACGAGAGTAGGATCTAAAGATCCTAGAGTAATTTTCTATGTCAGGTTATACCTCCTGCCTGAGCGGCTGCGAGTGCTGCAGTAACTTGTTCATTTATTAGAACCGTCAGATGGAGAATACGCAGGTTGTTGTCCTACCCAAGGAGGACGAACGTACGTATTCTACCCATGGAGAATACGCAGGATTAATATTGGCATCCTACCCATGGAGGATGGCGGTACATATCCTACCAAAGGAGGATATGTAGGTTCCGTTTTAATTCTTTAACCCATTCCCATCCACCGGGAATCCCATGCCTTAGAAAGAGTGTGAACTCACCTCGGTTTGCTCGGTATGCTAAATTACGTGCTCACAAACAATCAGTCAAAGCCTAAAGTATGCACGTATACACAATCAGTTTATGTTTGTAAGATTTCACATGCAATCTAATATCACACAGTGTGCTTGGCAGTTAACATCATGTTAACACGTAAATAGTTATTTCCTAGTTCATATAATTCATGCTTCAAATAAATGGTTTCTCAGTCAACTCTAACATAGTTATCCATTAACAGACTTAACAGACTTAACTGAGTTACTGTGCTAATTTTCCAACTTCACAGAACATATGGCGAAATCACACTTGGCGAAATCACCTTTGGCGAAAACACATTTTTGGCGAAAACCCGTTTTGGCGAAAACCCCCAGGCGATGAAATCCCAAGGGTTTTCGTCGAACTTAAGGTGTGGCGAAATCACTTGGGGTTTTTGTCTGGTCCCTGGGCTTTCGTCTGTGCAGGGCATGTTCATCATCAACAGTTACACACCCAGAAACCCTAATGATTCGTCTAACAGTCACACAATTAAATCATCATTACTATCACACGGTCAGCATCATTAGAATCCATTCAAGCAACAGTTTCATCCTATCTCTAAAACATGTCATGACTACAATCATAACATAACAATCACTTCATCATTCACATCAGATCATATATGAATTCACAACTATAAGATTGATTCCGTAACAGTCATACACTATAAGAACAGCATGCATCATCACATATTACAACAACCAGAACCATCCACAACCGGATTCAATCATGAAGATCTAATTACTTATTCATCAATCATCATCCAATCATATGATCCTAATCATTATACGATAACAGTTTGTTCATGATTGCCAACAAATAGTCGATAGTGATTTTAATCAAATAAACATCAAACAATTCTCAACAACAATTCATAGTAAAGGTAGTGCACTAACCACAAGATCGAGGGGTTTGATTGTAGGGAAGGGACTTGTAAAAGAGGAGAAGATTACAAAGAAAAGAACTTCCGTTGTAAGCTAGGGTTTGAATAAACTGTTTCGTAAACCTTAAACGTGTTTAAGCAAACAAAACAGGCCATTGGGCCGCACCTGACTTTGGGCCCAACTCCTTGGCGGCGAAATCTCCCCCACCGACGAAATCCAAGGGTTTTCGTCGGCCTACTAGTTGGCGAAAACCCCCATGTTTTCGTCAGGGGTGTTTTCGCTAGTGGGGGGTTCGACTGGTGGGAGGTGAGGATGATAAGTCTCCTCTAAATTAAGAAGGTTCACTACTCTTATTACTATCACAAAACATATACCACATAAACAACTTATAAACAACCATAGTGCACCGTTTCAATACAATGAACCACAAGACACAGTATGAAGCAAGTAACGTATAGAGGAGAAACCTTGGAAACTCGAGTTGTCACATTATCCCCAACTTGAAAGAAATTTCATCCCGAAATTTAGCACGTAGTTACTGAGGAAGCTAGATAGGTTGCGTGGTTTCCTGGTTTTCCAGGGGTGTCACATCATCCCCCCGTTGGTTTGGAATTTTGTCCCGAAATTCCGCAATAGCTTCAGCCTCAGTGGTGGTTGCACTATTCTCGAACAACTGGGGATACTTGAGTTTCATTTGGTCTTCTCGTTCCCAGGTGAACTCTGGGCAACGACGGGTGTTCCAACGAACTCGAACAAGAGGTATTTTGGTGCGCTTGAGAATCTTAACGTCTCGGTCTGTGATTTCAACTGGTTCCTTGACGAATCGCAACTGATCGTCGATTGTGAGCTCCTTCAAAAGAACTATGAGGGTCTCATCTGACAGACACTTCTTCAGATTTGACACATGAAATACGTTGTGAACTCCGCTGAGTTATTCAGGTAGATTCAACTTGTAAGCGACTTTGCCAATTTTCTCAACAATTTTGAATGGTCCGACGTAACGCGGATTGAGTTTGCCTCGTTTGCCAAAACGAACTACACCTTTCCAAGGTGAGACTTTGAGTAGCACTCGATCCCCAACCTGGAACTCGAGTGGTTTCCTGCGCTTATCAGCGTAGCTTTTCTGACGGTCACGAGCTGCCGCCATTCGTTGTCGTATCTGAGCAATTTTCTCTGTTGTGCCTACCCCAAGTTCTGGGCCTGTGATTTGGCTGTCACCAACTTCTGCCCAGCAAAGAGGTGATCGGCATTTACATCCGTACAATGCCTCAAACGGAGCGGCCTGGATGCTGCTGTGGTAACTATTATTATACGAAAATTCCACTAAAGGTAGATGTCGTTCCCAACCGTTACCATAATCAATCACACATGCCCTAAGAATGTCTTCAAGGGTTTGGATGGTGCGTTCAGACTGCCCATCCGTTTGCGGGTGATAAGCTGTGCTCATGTCTAATCGAGAGCAAAAAGATTTGTGCATTGCTTGCCACAGTTCTGAAGTAAAATGTGCATCACGATCGGAAATAATAGAGGTTGGTACTCGGTGCCTCGAAACAACTTCCTTAAGATAAACGTCTCCCAGAGTGGAGAACTTATCCGTTTCCTTGATAGCCAAGAAGTGTGCAGACTTTATGAGTCGATCCACGATCACCCAAATGGTATCATTTCCGCGTTGAGATCTCGGCAGGCCAGTAACGAAATCCTTGTAAATTTGCTCCCATTTCCATGTCAGGATTTCTGGTTGTTGGAGTAGGCCTGATGGTTTCTGATATTCAATCTTGACTCTCGCACAAGTCAAACATTTACTGAAGTAGGTTGCTATGTTGGCTTTCATGCTAGGCCACCAGTATGTAGTCTTTAGGTTGTGATACATCTTATCCGAACCCGGATGTACTGAGTAGCGAGACTTATGTGCTTCATCCATCACAAGCTCGCGTAAGTTTCCGTAAAGTGGAACCCAAATACGCCCGTTTACATAGTAGGCACCGTCTTCCTTTTGTTCTAATCGTTTCCTCGATCCTCGTAAGGACTCCGCCCTAATATTCTATGCCTTCAATGCTTCAACCTGAGCATCTCGTATATGAGTAGGAAGACTAGATTGTATGGTAAGTTGTAACACTCGCACGCATTTAGGTGTAGTATCTTTTCGACTAAGGGCGTCAGCCACAACATTGGCTTTGCCCGGATGGTACTTGATCGCGCATTCGTAATCATTCAAGAGTTCGACCCATCGACGTTGTCTCATGTTTAACTCCTTTTGCTTGAAGATATGCTCGAGACTCCTGTGATCGGTGTAAATGGTGCACTTGGTACCGTACAGGTAATGTCTCCATATCTTGAGTGCAAAAACAACTGCTCCCAACTCCAGATTGTGAGTAGTGTAGTTCTTTTCATGAACCTTAAGTTGCCGTGATGCATAAGCAATGACCTTGTCACGTTGCATCAACACGCAACCAAGTCCTTGGATGGACGAGTCGCAATAAACCACGAAATAATCTGTGCCTTCAGGCAATGAGAGGATAGGCATGCTACAAAGTCTATCTTTTAAGTGCTGAAAAGCAAATTCCTGTGCATCGCCCCAATGATAGGTGACACCCTTCTGAGTTAGCGAGGTGAGAGGTTGCGCAATCTTAGAGAAATCCTTGATAAATCTTCTGTAGTAGCCCGCCAAACCCAAGAATTGGCGGATTTCTGTTGGTGTACGGGGTGCAGGCCAGTTCTTGATCGAATCTACTTTGGATGGATCAAAGTGAATCCCATCCTTGTTTACCACATGGCCTAGGAAATGAACTTCGCAAAGCCAGAAGTCGCATTTCGAAAAATTGGCATACAACTGCTCTGCTCGAAGAAGTTCCAAAATAAGCCTCAGGTGTTGCTCGTGTTCCTCCTGACTCTTCGAATAGATCAGGATGTCGTCGATGAAAACAATGACAAACTTATCCAGGTAAGGTTTGCACACCCTGTTCATAAGATCCATGAATACCGCAGGTACATTCGTCAATCCAAAACGCATAACCAGGAACTCGTAATGCCCATAACGATTCCTGAATGCTGTTTTAGAGATATCCTCGTCTCGGACTCTCAGTTGATGGTAGCCTGACCTCAGGTCAATCTTTGAGTAGAAGCTCGACCCTTGCAACTGGTCGAATAAGTCATCAATGCGTGGGAGAGGATAACGATTCTTCACGGTCACCTTGTTGAGTTCGCGGTAGTCAATACACATTCTGAAGGTACCGTCTTTCTTCTTCACAAATAACACTAGAGCTCCCCAAGGCGAAGAGCTAGGACGAATAAAACCCTTATCCAAGAGCTCTTGTAGTTGCGTGGACAGTTCCTCGAGTTCTGATGGGGCTAGATAATAAGGTGCATGAGCTATGGGCATTGCTCCAGGAGTTAGCTCGATTTGAAACTTGACTTGTCGATGAGGCGGAAGACCAGGTAATTCCTCAGGAAATACCTCAGGAAAGTCACGCACAATAGGAATGTCTTCTATCTTCTTTTCTTTCGAGGAGGTATCAGAAACGAGGGCTAGAATAGCAGTGTGGCCCTTTCGCAAACACTTCTGGGCCTTAAGGAAAGAGATAATGCCCACAACAGCACCACTCTTGTCGCCATGAATCACTAAAGGTTCTTCACCAGAACGAGGAATAAGAACGATTTTCTCCTTGCTAATAATATCCGCTTGATGTTGGGATAGCCAATCCATCCCAATAACGATGTCAAAACTACCAAGTACGATGGGGATGAGATCGATAGAGAAAGTCTGACCAGCTAAGACGAGATTACAACCCTTAACTATGTGTGTGGCTTCAAGATTTTTACCGTTTGCTTGTTCTACCATGTGTTTGGTGTTCAAAGGTGTTGGAGTGCGCTTAAGTATTTTACTAACTTTTAAGGACACATAACTAGTGTCGGCACCCGAATCAAATAAAACAGTAACAAAGAAGTCGTCCAGAATAAACTTACCCATCACAACGTTGGGATCGTTTCTCACGTCACCCTGTCCCAGCACGAAAACACGTACCCTGGCACCATTGCCATCATTGTTATCCCCGTTATTGTTCACGTTCCCCTGATTATTGTTGTTAATCTGATTCTGATTCAACTGGGGGCAGTTTCTCTTGAAGTGACCTTCAGCACCACACAGATAGCATCCCCTGTTACCCTGAGGTTGCTGCGGCTGATTCTGTGAAGCTGGTGGCTGTTGTTGACGATTCTTATTTGCCGGTCGTGCACCCCTGCATTCCTTTGCTTCATGACCAAACTTGTTACACCTCAGACAACGACCCTTGTTGCACTGCCCACTATGATGCTTATTGCATTGGTTGCACTTAGGGTGGTTTCCCCTGTATCCACCCTGCCCTTAACTACCAGAAGATTGCTGACCAGGACACTGGTAGTCATCAGTCTTTCGCTGCTAAGACTGAGACTGAGCTGATGTTGAACCCGTGCTTGAGACTCCATCCCATTTGCGCTTGTTGTCGCTGGGGGCATTAGAAGAAGTAGTAGTAGTAGTAGTAGTGGTAGTGGTAGTGGTAGTGGTAGTGGTAGTGGTAGTGGTAGTGGTAGTGGTAGTGGTAGTGGTAGTGGTAGTGGTAGTAGTAGTAGTAGTACCAATGCGCTTGGGCAGCCTGTTCTGCTTGAATGCCTGATCAGTGAGACGATGAGCCAAACGAATAACTTGCTGGATAGTGGCGAGGTTTGCTGCAGTCACATGAATCTGAATCTCGGGCACTAAACCTTTAAGGTATAGTTCGATACGTTTAATAGGAGGATCCACCATAGTAGGACACAAGATAGCCAGCTCGTTCGATCTTTTCGTGTACGCTTCAATTTCCGACCCCGTCATCTTTAAGTTGAAGAATTCTACCTCCAACTTGTGGATGTCATCACGATTACAGTATTCCTCTTTGATCAATTCCTTGAAATCGTTCCATGGGGTGGCATCATTAGCAATCAACCCCAGCATTTGGACCTGAGCGTTCCACCACGTGAGCGCTACACCTTCAAGAGTACCAGTAGCATACTTCACCCTACGAGCCACAGGGCATTCACACAAGCGGAGTATCACCGCATAGAGGCCTGACTGACCAGGATCAAGCCACCAATCATATTGAACAACATAATTAAGTAAATAAACCAAGCACAGTATAATTGGTGTGAAGAAAGTATCCAACTTTAAGTTAACAGCGGAAGCATAAAATGTAAAACCCAAACATAAGCAATAAGTTTATAAAGTGTAAATGTTTAACATGGAACTCAATAGTCCATGTCCCCACAACGACCATTCCTCCCTGTGCAAGCTCCATAAGCATCTAATGACCTGCAAGGCATGTAACAACGAGTCAACAACAAAGTTGAGAGAGTTCACAGTTGGTTGTTTAGTTTTACAAGTTTGTTTTGAAAACCATAAGTTGTTTCGTAAACCACGAGTTAACCAGTATCTTTGTTTCCCAATCCATATCCATAACCAGTGGGGGCTTCCCCATGTGAACCACTAGACTGTTACCATATCGACAACTGACGAACAATAGTTGTGCCCTACGTCAATGTCTATCATCATTGACTAAGTGCCCAAATCCATTAGTACACGCCCGTCCGAACGGCACGGTGTGAGGCTTGTCAACCCTAATAGCGCTATTAACTAATGACCCGCTCGCCATTGGCCCGATGATTAAGTCGATATAAAAATGAGGGACTTCATGATAGAGTTTTGTCTAGTAAGTTTTAAGGTTGTTGTCCTACCCAAGGAGGATGAACGTATGTATTCTACCCAAGGAGAGTACACAGGATTAATATTGGCATCCTACCCATGGAGGATGGCGGTACATATCCTACCCAAGGAGGATATGTAGGTTCCGTTTTAATTCTTTAACCCATTCCCAACTGTCACACCCCAACCGATGGCGGAATCATCGGGGCGTGGCACTGAGCGAAACAGATTGTCCAGAAGTTTCCATAACAACTATCATTACCATTTAATTAAAGCAATACGTCCCATACCGTATCATAAATAGTCAAACAAGTTATTACAGATAACATCAAAACAAATATTCTGTTCCGACAACTCAGATTTAAATAAGTAGCAATTGTTTATCTGCTTCTAGAGACCCCTAATAAGTTATCTACAGACAACTATTTGTTGGGCTCTAAAGCATTATTCTAGCTTCCATTTCCTACCACATATGCGTCCTAAGCACCTGTCACATACGTTAAAATAATGTCAATACATAAAATGTAAAGGTGAGCATACAAGTTTGATAATAGCATATAGAGTTCGATTTCGTTTACGCATAACCAGCACGTACACATAGTGAAATGAAGCACGTTAGTTATCGACATAGATCCATCGATACCAATGACTGCGGGTTGACTGCCCGAGGCAGTTCGCAATACATGATTACCACCGTAATCCATGCAAGTAAAAGATCCTTAACAACCCCCGTGTGAACGGGTGCTGAGTCCAAACTATAGTACTATCGTTGCTAAGGCAGGTAGACAGCATTCCATGTGTAAACATAACAAACAAGCATTCATAAGCCACGTATAACATGCATTAATGGTTTAGCGTTAAAATAGCTTGAGTAGTGTGATTGTTGTAGTTTGAATAGTCGTAACGTATGTAACACCCAAAAGTGCTAAAGCAAAAAGGGTTCGAGTATACTCACCGTGATTGTGGATTGAAGGGAGCGCTTTACAGTGAGTACGGTTAGCCTGAATAGATTTGATAACGTAACGATAAGTGGCGCGTAAAACAGTACAGAGTGAGAGTGGTTAGGATGGCTGATCGTGCGGATCAGCTATCCGTGAGAGGGAGTCATCCGTGCGCATGACCTATCCGTGCGGATGGTGATGCGTGCGGATGGTGATCCATCCGGATAAGCTATCCGTGCGTGCGACTGTCCGTGCGGGTGGTAACCCGTGCGGATTAGTTGTGCGTGCGGATGACTTATCCGTACGGACAAGTTGTTTGTGTGGATAAACGTTCAAGTGGATTGTTTCTTCCTACAGATGTGTTTGTGTATGATGGCTTGTGCTTTGGAGTTTTCGTTGTAGCATTTAGAAAACACATAAGTGTTTCTACATTTCAAGCCGGTCACGCGGACGACAATCCGTGCGTATGGTAGTCCGTGCGGACAGCCTGTGCGCGCGGGCAGAGACAATCCGTCCGGATAGCCTGTCCGTGCGTACGACTTGGCCGTGCGGATTAACATTGTTTGAATTTTATTTTAAGGCCTTAGTATCTCATGATCCGAAGAGTAATCCATTCAGAGGTCGTCCGTCCGAATTGCTTATTCGTCGATACTCAAACCTTGTTTGGAAAGTGGGTCCCAAGGGTAGCGCGTCCGGGTGACAACCCGTCCGGATGACCTGTGCGTGCGGACAGCTAGTCCGTGCGGGCAGCTTGTCCGTGCGGGCAGCTTGTCCGTGCGGGCAGCTTGTCCGTGCGGGCAGCTTGTCCGTGCGGGCAGCTTGTCCGTGCGGGCAGCTAGTCCGTGCGGGCAGCTTGTCCGTGCGGGCAGCTTGTCCGTGCGGGCAGCTTGTCCGTGCGAACAACTGGTCTGGTTGTTCCGTTCGTCTACACTTGAGTTCTGTTGTAGTTTGTCGAGACGTTCTGATTACGTGGCAACCACTTGGAATTGTATTCTCACCCGCGCGACTAGACCGGTCAGGAACCACCCTAACTCGGCCTGTCGGCGACTCAGAACGATCATTCCGGTTATCCCCGAAATCAGTTGTCTGTGGGTAGGATTCCAGATCTAGAACTAGTGAATCACTATTAACGAGTAGAACACTAGAACCGATCTGATTCGTACCGGTTTTAAGGGAAAAAGAAGGAGAGAACTTAGGTTTATTCCTTTCAACTCTTTAATCCTTAGAAAAGTTTAGATCTAGGTGAAGTTATTGTGAAATTTTGTAGAAATCGTTTAGATCTGAGTTATTCTTGGTGGAATGAGGTCAAGCTTGAAGTTCATAAGAACTTCATGATGACGTCACCCGAGAATACCTCAAATCCGGATGATTTCATGGTTAAAAGTGAAGATTTGAAAGATGGAAATGTGTAGAATTGTGTAGTGATCAAAGATGTACAAGAATTAGTGCAAGATCTTACCTGGATTGAGAGAAATCTGAGAAAAAGTGAAGAATGCGTGCGGTTCGGACGTCACTTGCCAAAAGTGGAAAAAGTGGAGAGTGACCCGTGTATTTATAGGATGCCAAAAAGGGAAAGGGTGAGCCGTGCGCATGGCACGTACCCGGATAGGCTATCCGCGCCGATAGGTCATCCGTGCGGATTGGCAATCCGTGCGGATTGGCCATCGGTGCGGATGCCGCCTGCTTTGGTGTGTTCGGTGCGATGTTGCTTCGGTTTCGATTTGCGAGCGATTCGATAGGGTTTCCTAGTCAAATTACTTTCAGTCCCAACTACTTCTTATATGGTTCGACTCGGAATTCGGGTTCGGGTTCGTTTACATTCGAGTTCGATTGAGTTCGCTTGATTATCACAACATGAAATAAACATGCACAGGTAACACGTAAGGCACACACACACGTATAATTAACAAGTAAAATACACAGTTCGAGTTACGGTTCGATGTCGATTTGGTTAGCATAGCTTGATTAACTTTATCGCATTGTTACTTCCTATCATTCACAGTCGTAGGTCGATTGAAATACGGTAAACACGATTCGATTATTGTAATGAACGACACTTACTCCACATAATATAAATAAAATAAAAACATTTCTACGAGTCAAGTCGCGCGAAATCGGTCGTTGACTTTGACCTTGACTTTGACTTTCACTCGTGAAAACACGGGGTGTTACACCAACCACCGGGAATCCCATGCCTTAGAAAGAGTGTGAACTCACCTCGGTTTGCTCGGTATGCTAAATTACGTGCTCACAAATAATCAGTCAAAGCCTAAAGTATGCACGTATACACAATCAGTTTATGTTTGTAAGATTTCACATGCAATCTAATATCACACAGTGTGCTTGGTAGTTAACATCATGTTAACACGTAAACAGTTATTTCCAAGTTTATATAATTCATGCTTCACATAAATGGTTTCTCAGTCTATTCTAACATAGTTATCCATTAACAGACTTAATAGACTTAACTAAGTTACTGTGCTAATTTTCCAACTTCACAGAACATATGGCGAAATCACACTTGGCGAAATCACCTTTGGCGAAAACACATTTTTGGCGAAAACCCTTTTTGGCGAAAACCTCCAGGCGACGAAATCCCAAGGGTTTTCGTCGAACTTAAGGTGTGGAGAAATCACTTGGGGTTTTCGTCTGGTCCCTGGGCTTTCGTCTGTGCAGGGCATGTTCATCATCAACAGTTACACACCTAGAAACCCTAATGATTCGTCTAACAGTCACATAATTAAATCATCATTACTATCACACGGTCAGCATCATTAGAATCCATTCTGTGACACCTATGTCACTTCAACCAACATACAAATACCAAACCAATGAAATATTGTATTTCATACTTGGGATTTGTATAAATATGTGTATCATTTGCACATATCAATTCTTGTTCGATTGCAAGCTTTAAATCGCTTTCTGGAAGGTTATACGCGATCTAATGCGTAAATATAACCAGTTTAATGCAACAAACACTCCGGAATAGTGAAATAGGCTTAACACACCTTAAATAATCTTTACATAACTTATAAATAAGTTTTGGATGGTTTGGTGGGTCGAAATCAAGTTTATTCGCTCATAGGGACTATTTGCGTCAAACTGCAAAAGTCTGCCGTTTCGTAAGGCAACGTACAGTCCGGAACATGATCATAAGCTAAACATACCATAAATAACCTAAACATAGCTTAGAAATAAGCTTGGAGTGGTTCGGTGTGCGAAAATATGCTTATTTGATCTTACACGGACTAAAAGTGTCAAAAAGGCGTAAGTTTGCATTTTCGCGCATATCTTACATTCTGACCACATATGGACATCCAAAATTTTTGTACACACTAAAATATTTTTATTTTAGTGATCGGCATGCAAAAAATACCATTCGTCGCTTAATTTGGTTCGTTTTCGCGTCCGTTTGAGTTTCGTCGTAATTTAACGAATAACGCGACCGTACGACCAAACGAGCCGACATCCGAGAGTTTTCCGAGCACATTTTGAGTCCTCTAAACTTTATTGACCTTGTAGAGCCTTGAAAATGGCTTAACGGGGGTCATAAGGGGGTGAAAACCAAGTGCAGGGACCTGAACTGTAAATTTGTCAAACTGTTGCTGATCTGGGAAGGCCAGGCGGGCCGCGTAAGCCTAGCTTACAGCCTACGCGGGCCATGTGAGTTGCCCAGCGACCAGAAATCAATTTTCAGCTGCTGTTTCATAATTCAGGGGCCAATCTTGCAAGTTCTTGGTGTGATGAGCAAGTTAACACCTTTCCAAGACTTCTAACCTGCTTACAACACTTGTATGGTGGAGATTTATTGCTTGGAAGTTACACAAAAACTTGGCATGATCTCATGAACTCACCACAACTATAAATAGCCATCACCTTTCATTCATTCATTGCTCATTTCTTCTCATTTCTCCTCTACATCTGATTTGGGGAGCTTTCTAATCTGATTGGAAACTTATTCTTGGTAGAAAAGATAGCTAGGACCCTTTGTAAGCTTCCTTCATTCTTTTATTACTTTCCTAGCTTAAGAAAGTCAAACAGTGTTTGACTTTCAGTTTGACCAGTCAATGGTCAACGCAAAGTTCGGTTGAACTTTGCAACGTGATTGTAATCACTATGGTTATAATCCTTAGTGATTATTCCTACTGATTACCACGTTAACTAGGTGTAGTGACGAGTCAAAGTTTCGGTCAAAATGTGTTTTAGCACGCATTTTGCCACTGAACTACTTTTAGGTATCAAAACACCTTGTTTTGATACCAAATCAGTTTTATAACTTAGTTAAACATGTTTTGACATGTTTAACTCGTCACTATTAGTTTAGTGCTTGTTTAGGGTCGTAAGTTAAGCGGTCTAAACAACCGCTTAGACTTTCGAACCCGACCCATTTGGTCTATCATTAAGATCCGACCAAACATGATTAGTGATCATAGTTGCATAGGGAATAACCACTGAGGTTATACCTTATGACCACATAAGATTGGTTAGTCATTTGCTAGTTAGCTTGTATGCCCATAGAAAATGACCAAAATGCCCTTTTAAAGCATAAATCCATAATGTGCATATGTGGACATATTTTTGACATCTAATCTGATTTAGTAACATGTTTAGGTATAATTAGGCATGTAAGACTTAACATAGCACATAGTTAACCATCCGAACATAGATTTGCGCAAACGACGCATTATAGTAGCTTATACTACCATAATGGGTCGAAACGGGTCAAAAGCACTTAGGTAGACTTTCAAATCAGAATGTTAGCTCTATTAAATCATACCATATGATTTCAATTACTCATTTGATTTATAGAACATCATTCTATCCTATCTCCCAGTTTAGGAGCCGTTTAATAACATAGTTACCTATATTAGGTGCCGTTTGATTCCGTACTCCCTCAAGCTTTGCTTGGTTGTTGTTCAAGACTACTAAGCACCCTCAAGTGAGTACATAGTCCCCTCTTTTACTGTTTTCAATGTTTTGGGGTGAAGCATGTGTACCTATTTGTTATGTTCATGATTCAAAGTATAATTGATTATACATATTAGTACTCATCTTTTGACAAACCGAAAGATTATTATGGTTTAAACACCGATTTTTCAAAGATTATAAACTTAATTTTTGAATTGTACTTATTTATGTTCACAAGACTGATTGGTAGTATGATATAGCGCTATAGGACTAGACACCCCATTCCTGTTGTCATGGAATGTCAGAAACCAATATTTTATCCAAATAGGGATTGCCTTCGTGGTATCTCTATAGTCTCAATTGGTGTAGTTTGATGCACTAAGGTCTGATTGAATTCTTAAATCACACTTTTATTGTATATTTTAATATACTCCCAAAAGTATAGTTTGATATACTCTCATGTGTGATATTGTACAAAACAACATATATTTTGTTAACTACCAAAAACATATTTTAAATATGTTATTTATTCAACCAAAACATAGTTTAATATGTTATACATAAATCCAAAGTATACTTTTGATATACTATCGAAAACGATTATTTTGACAACCAAAGTATATTTAATATACTATCTGTTTAACGATTTTGGAACCGAAATATATTTTGATATATTACCTAATCGACTTTCTTAAAACCAAAGTATATTTTTATATATACTACAAACATTTTATTCAAAACATTATTTTATAAACTCATTTTACTTGATTATTTATTTATGCATCATTCTTTTATATCATCAAATTTCTCATAAATTTTCACATGATTTTATAAAGAAAACATTTTTAGGTTCATGACTACTTTTTGTTAAAACATTCTTTTAAACTTATAAGTCATGAATCATGCATAAACAAAACCTATGTATCTCACAGGCATTTTTATGCTGACGTACCTATTTTTACACGTGTTTCAGGTACTGCTGTGTGATGATTGTTGATACATGCTATACATAGGATGGACTCGTGCTTTAGCAACTTTAAAACTTGAAAGATAATAATTATGTTTATTTGATTTGTTATAAATGATGAGTTCAATAATTCAATAAAACGAAATTATTTAATCCATGGTTGTGAAACAATGATACTGTTACAACACTCCCCGACGTTTCCGCCACGTTTTGTTGTTTTACGTGGTCGGGCTGTGACAGAAAAGTTGGTATCAGAGCCAATGGTTATAGGGAATTAGGTTATTAGTAATGCTTTGACCTAGACTATAACCTTCCTAGGACCCTAACACAAGTTATCTTGTGTTTAGTTTTAAAATAATACCGTCACTTATCCTTAGGTGACACCACAATAAGAATACAAAATTCAAATCCGCTTTGAAAATCAATCACTGTTCTAGGATGATTTATTGTAAGGTTTTGAACCTTCAAAGTTTTCAAAATCTCATCAAAGTTTGGGTCTAAATAATGTGAACACGTGCAAACTGGAAGAGTGAATGCCTGTACCCTGAGTTTTCTGTCTAAGGCTAGAGTGTTCGTACAAATCCGCAGTATCAGACCAGTCACTCTTACCTGGGAACTCTTGGGGTGAGTGTTCACTTATAGGCGAGCATGTCTTCGGTGATACATTATAATGATCCATCTACTTTGATTAGTCACTCCGTGTCGTTTGTTTGTTCGAGGTAACGAATGAATGATCGCCTTCCTTATGTTTTGGTCGATGTTTTCGATACCTCTTTTGTTTTCCAATCATCGACCTTACTTGTTTCTCATGTTCCCTTGTTCCTTTTAGACAATGCCTCCTCGACGTGATGCTCAATCTTTTACTGCTGAGGAAGTCGCAGCCCTTGTTGCTCAAAAAATGGCTGCAGTGCTTCTAGGTGTAGTAACTCAGATTCATGAGTTATATAACAACAATAACAACAACACCCAATGTAATTTCAAGACCTTCAACTATGCCAAACCTTCGAAGTTTTCTGGATCTCAAGGAGCAACCGCGCCCCTGCAATGGTTCGAAATTTTGGAGAGCACATTCAGGCACGTACAATGCCCGAATGAGCATAAGGTTGAGTTTGCATCCAGTGCGTTCGAGAAGCGTGCTCTTACATGGTGGAACGGTGTGATGCGTGATAGAGGTGCCGATGTGGCACTAGCTCAAACTTGGGAAGAGCTTCGGGCTCTAATGATGAAGGAATTCTGTCCTCGTCATGAGCTCAAGGCTTTGGAACAGGAATTTGATGATCTTAAACAAGACAGCGGTGAACATCGAGCCTATACTGACCGTTATGAGGAATTGAGCCTGTTATGCCCTGCCATGGTCACGCCTGTGGATAAGGCGATTGAAAAGTACATTGATGGTCTTCCTGACTTAGTTCAGGATATCGTTACTGGCAGCAACCCTACTACTGTCAGACAGGCCATTGAATTGTCTGCCACCCTGACTGAATCCCATATCAGGAAGGGTAAGCTTTTTCGAAAAGGCGACCCAAGACCATCTGACAAGGCTACTCAAGTTGAACCAAAGGAAAAACAGGCCGAGGTATCCAAGAAGAAGAAGCGTAAGGCTTCTCAAAACTGCGCCATAACTGCTCAGAACAATTAGGTTTCACCAAACCAACCAGCACAACCTCGTAAGAGGAAAAATTATGTTGGTACTGCACCTTTATGCAACAAATGCAACCGTCATCATCTGGAGCAAGAGTAGTGTCACAAATGTACCCACTGTGGAAGATTGGGACATTTGGTCGATACCTGCCGTTATGCAAATCCAGCTGCTGTTCAAGCACGGTTCCCACATGGGTCATGTTATAACTGTGGTGACCTTACTCACTACAGAAACAATTGCCCAAGACTTGTTAACGCAAATCCAGCGCGTGGACGAGTGTTTAACATAAATGAGGCGGACGTGGACAACAATGCAGCAGTGAACAATTAGTCTTTTGTATTTCTTTGTCTGTTATCTTTTGACGTTGGAACAATTCAGTTATTATATAAATAAAATTTGATGTTTCAATTTTATTTTACAAAACTGATATGATTGAATGTTTGATCCAATCATTCGCTTCCGACACAAAGACAAACTACTCGTGTGGTTCTGTCATTTTATGATTTCTTGTGATCTCCTCGAAAATCTTAAATACGCGTTTCTTTTTAAGATACAAAGACAAATCTCTATTGAGGTCTTCCTATCTTCATAGTTAGATTCTTGAAAATATTTAAAGTACCAAATGGAATTCAAGGATTGAATTCCTGATATACTTTAAATACTCGTGTGCTCAATTAACAAGAAAATTAAGATCAAGATAAACAATTATGTGATTATGTGTTTATGTGTTTTCTTCCATCTTTCATGTTTTTATGTGATTCATCCAAATCCTCATAGAATCTTCCATATCTCTATATGAGGGATTCATAGTAGGATATCAAAAGGTACTATCTTAAATCCATAATGGACTTCTACGTCGTAGTTAAGTCCCTTGGATTATAAAGTACTATTATATAATTGGATCCCTTGAGTGGTCTGGTTAAACAGATTAATTCAAAAATTTGGTTAGGAATATCATGAGATGATATAATTGAAAAGATCCCTTAAGTGGTCAATTTAAGGAGATCGTACGACGGTCTAGTTAAGAAGATCATATGTTGATCTAGTTAAAAAGATCGTTCGTTGATCTACTTAAAAAGATCCATTGGTGGTCTAGTCAAGCCGCATCATGTTTATTCGATTGATTTTTTTTCCTTGCACATTATGAAATGAACTGTGCGGACTGTGCAAGGAATTACGTAATTATGGATGCATACATAACTATGGAATTCAGTGCACAGAAATCACAGCAAGTTTTGTCATGTGTTAAGACCTATAGTGATGAGAATAACGAAAAGGGAACAATGTAAAAAGGGCATGGTGGATACGCCGCTGGTACTTCCTATATATAAGTGTTCCTTATTACATTGCGAACGTAGCGTTATTTAAATTACTAGAAGTCCTGGACTTTAACCAATGTCATTTTATCTTACACTCTCCGACACTGATTTCGAGCACACACAAGTTTCCTATGATAGACTACATAAGAAACGTTCTTCTGTCCGTAGTTCGAAACTCCATGTTTTGTTACTACAAGGACTTCATGTTGATAGTTGACAATTTCGCTAAGAATCCAAACATGACCCAGAGTTTTACTTCGGGTTCAAGGGATTTATTCGAAAGCGAAACAATCACGGTTGTCTTCACAAGTTTCCTCTAAAATTAAATTTCGGGACGAAATTTCCTAAAGTAGGGGAGACTGTGACACCTGTGTCAATACAACCAACATACAAATACCAAACCAATGAAATATTTTATTTCATACTTGGGATTTGTATAAATATGTGTATCATTTGCACATATCAATTCTTGTTCGATTTCAAGCTTTAAATCGCTTTCTGGAAGGTTATACGCGATCTAATGCGTAAATATAACCAGTTTAATGCAACAAACACTCCGGAATAGTGAAATAGGCTTAACACGCCTTAAATAATCTTTACATAACTTAGAAATAAGTTTTGGATGGTTTGGGGTGTCGAAATCAAGTTTATTCGCTCACATGGACTATTTGCGTCAAACTGCAAAAGTCTGCCGTTTCGTAAGGCAACGTACAGTCTGGAACATGATCATAAGCTAAAAATACCATAAATAACCTAAACATAGCTTAGAAATAAGCTTGGAGTTGTTCGGTGTGCGAAAATATGCTTATTTGATCTTACAGGGACTAAAAGTGTCAAAAACGGCGTAAGTTTGCATTTTCGCGCATATCTTACGTTCTGACCACATCTGGACATCCAAAATTTTTGTACACACTAAAATATTTTTATTTTAGTGATCGGCATGCAAAAAATACCATTCTTCACTTAATTTGGTTCGTTTTCGCGTCCGTTTGAGTTTCATCGTAATTTAAAGAATAACGCGACCGTACGACCAAACGAGCCGACATCCGAGAGTTTTCCGAGCACATTTTGAGTCCTCTAAACTTTAGTGACCTTGTAGAGCCTTCAAATGGCTTAACGGGGGTCATAAGGGGCTGAAATGAGCTTAAACCAAGTGCAGGAACTTGAACTGTAAATTTGTCAAACTGTTGCTGATCTGGGAAGGCCAGGCGGGCCGCGTAAGCCCAACTTACAGCCTACGCGGGCCGTGTGAGTTGCCCATCGACCAGAAATCAATTTTCAGCTGTTGTTTCATAATTCAGGGGCCAATCTTGCAAGTTCTTGGTGTGATGAGCAACTTAACACCTCTCCAAGACTTCTAACCTGCTTACAACACTTGTATGGTGGAGATTTATTGCTTGGAAGTTACACAAAAACTTGGCATGATCTCATAAGCTCACCACAACTATAAATAGCCATCACCTTTCATTCATTCATTGCTCATTTCTTCTCATTTATCCTCTACATCTGATTTGGGGAGCTTTCTAATCTGATTGGAAACTTATTCTTGGTAGAAAAGATAGCTAGGACCCTTTGTAAGCTTCCTTCATTCTTTTATTGCTTTCCTAGCTTAAGAAAGTCAAACAGTGTTTGACTTTCAATTTGACCAGTCAATGGTCAACGCAAAGTTTGGTTGAACTTTGCAACGTGATTGTAATCACTATGGTTATAATCCTTAGTGATTATGCCTACTGATTACCACGTTAACTAGGTGTAGTGACGAGTCAAAGTTTCGGTCAAAATGCGTTTTAGCACGCATTTTGCCACGGGACTACTTTTAGGTATCAAAACACCTTGTTTTGATACCAAATCAGTTTTATAACTTAGTTAAACATGTTTTGACATGTTTAACTCGTCACTATTAGTTTAGTGCTTGTTTAGGGTTGTAAGTTAAGCAGTCTAAACAACCGCTTAGACTTTCGAACCCGACCCGTTTGGTCGATCATTAAGATCCGACCAAGCATGATTAGTGATCATAGTTGCATAGGGAATAACCACTGAGGTTATACCTTATGATCACATAGGATTGGTTAGTCATTTGCTAGTTAGCTTTTATGCCCATAGAAAATGACCAAAATGCCCTTTTAAAGCATAAATCCATAATGTGCATATATGAACATATTTTTGACATCTAATCTGATTTAGTAACATGTTTAGGTTTAATTGGGCATGTAAGACTTAACATAGCACATAGTTAACCATCCGAACATAGTTTTGCGCAAACGACGCATTATAGTAGCTTATACTACCATAATGGGTCGAAACGGGTCAAAAGCACTTAGGTAGACTTTCAAATCAGAATGTTAGCTCTATTAAATCATACCATGTGAGTTCAATTACTCATTTGTTTATAGAACATCATTCTATCCTATCTCTCGGTTTAGGAGCCGTTTAATAACATAGTTACCAATATTAGGTGTCGTTTGATTCCGTACTCCCTCTAGCTTTGCTTGGTTGTTGTTCAAGACTTCTAAGCACCCTCAAGTGAGTACATAGTCCCCTCTTTTACTGTTTTCAATGTTTTGGGGTGAAGCATGTGTACCTATTTGTTATGTTCATGATTCAAAGTATAATTGATTATACACATTAGTTCTCATCTTTTGACAAACCGAATGATTATTTATGGTTTAAACACCGATTTTTCAAAGATTATAAAATTAATTGTTGAATTGTACTTATTTATGTTCACAAGACCGATTGGTAGTATGATATAGCGCTATAGGACTAGACACCTCATTCCTGTTGTCATGGAATGTCATAAACCAATATTTTATCCAAATAGGGATTGCCTTCGTGGTATCTCTATAGTCTCAATTGGTGTAGTTTGATGCACTAAGGTCTGATTGAATTCTTAAATCACACTTTTATTGTATATTTTAATATACTCCCAAAAGTATAGTTTGATATACTCTCATGTGTGATATTGTACAAAACAACATATATTTTGTTAACTACCAAAAACATATTTTAAATATGTTATTTATTCAACCAAAACATAGTTTAATATGTTATACATAAATCCAAAGTATACTTTTGATATACTATCGAAGACGATTATTTTGACAACCAAAGTATATTTAATATACTATCTGTTTAACGATTTTGGAACCGAAATATATTTTGATATATTACCTAATCGACTTTCTTAAAACCAAAGTATATTTTTATATATACTACAAACATTTTATTCAAAACATTATTTTATAAACTCATTTTACTTGATTATTTATTTATGCATCATTCTTTTATATCATCAAATTTCTCATAAATTTTCACATGATTTTATAAAGAAAACAGTTTTAGGTTCATGACTACTTTTTGTTAAAACATTCTTTTAAACTTATAAGTCATGAATCATGCATAAACAAAACCTATGTATCTCACAGGCATTTTTATGCTGACGTACCTATTTTTACACATGTTTAAGGTACTGTTGTGTGATGATTGTTGATACATGCTATACATAGGATGGACTCGTGCCTTAGCAACTTTAAAACTTGAAAGATAATAATTGTGTTTATTTGATTTGTTATAAACGATGAGTTCAATAATTCAATAAAACGAAATTATTTAATCCATGGTTCTGAAACAATGATTCTGTTACAACACTCCCTGACGTTTCCGCCACGTTTTGTTGTTTTACGTGGTCGGGGTTTGACACATTCAAGCAACAGTTTCATCCTTTCTCTAAAACATGTCACGACTACAATCATAACATAACAATCAATTCATCATTCACATCAGATCATATATGAATTAATAACTAAAAGATTGATTCCATAACAGTCATACACTATAAGAACAGCATGCATCATCACATATTACAACAACCAGAACCATCCACAACCGGATTCAATCATGAAGATCTAAATACTTATTCATCAATCATCATCCAATCATATGATCCTAATCATTATACGATAACAGTTTGTTCATGATTGCCAACAAATAGTCGATAGTGATTTTAATCAAACAAACATCAAACAATTCTCAACAACAATTCATAGTAAAGGTAGTGCACTAACCACAAGATCGAGGGGTTTGATTGTAGGGAAGGGACTTGCAAAAGAGGAGAAGATTACAAAGAATAGAACTGCCGTTGTAAGCTAGGGTTTGATAATAAACTATTTCGTAAACCTTAAACGTGTTTAAGCAAACAAAACAGGCCATTGGGCCGCACTTGAATTTGGGCCCAACTCCTTGGATGCGAAATCTCCCCCATCGACGAAATCCAAGGGTTTTCGTCGTCCTAATAGTTGGCGAAAACCCCCATGTTTTCGTCAGGGGTGTTTTCTCTTGGGGGGGTTTTATACTGGTGGGAGGTGAGGATGATAAGTCTCCTTTAAATTAAGAAGGTTCACTACTCTTATTACTAACACAAAACATATACCACATAAACAACTTATAAACAATCATAGTGCACCGTTTCAATACAATGAACCACAAGACACAGTATGAAGCAAGTAACGTATAGAGGAGAAACCTTGGAAACTCAAGTTGTCACAGCCTCAGCAGTAACAACAAGTCGCACGTGCCAGAACTTTCAACATCAATGTGCGTCAAGCCCAGGCTGACAACAACGTGTTCAATGGTATGTTCCTTGTGAATGGAATTATGCATCGTGTTTGTTTGATACTGGAGCCGATAACTGCTTTGTGTCGTTTGAATTCGAGAAGTTCCTTAGTCGTAAGCGCTCCCATCTCCCCTCGACGTTCGATGTTGAAGTCGCCACCGGAAGAACTGTCGCCGTAAATTCTGTTCTTTGTGATTGTACTCTTGAGCTCAACAATCACATCTTCCCAATCGACCTTATCCCGATGCAACTCGGAAGTTTTGACGTCATAGTAGGCATGGACTTTCTTCGTGAAAACCATGTTGAAGTTGTGTGCTTCGATAAAATGATTCGATTCTCGCTCGTGAATGGTGATGTATTGTGTGTTTATGGCGAAACTGCCTCGAAAGGTCTCAAACTCATGTCATGTGTCCAAGCTACCAAGTATCTCCGCAAGGAATACAGAGCTTTCTTGGCTAACATTGTAGTAGCGGAGAAGGAAAAGAAAGGAAAGACAGAAGTGAACGACGTTCCTGTGGTTCGTGAATTTCCGCATGTATTCCCTGACGATCTTCCAGGATTACCGCCAAGTCATGATATCGACTTTCGTATCGACCTCATTCCTGGAGCAAACCCTGTTGCCAAAGACCCTTACCGACTCGCTCCTACCAAAATGCGTGAACTCTCGAGTCAACTCCAGTAACTACTTGATAAAGGCTTCATTCGCCTGAGCACCTCTCCTTGGGGTGCACCGGTCCTTTTCGTTAAAAACAAGGATGGGTCGTTCAGGATGTGCATCGACTATCGGGAATTGAATAAGTTGCCTATCAAGAATCGCTATCCCCTGCCTCGCATAAATGATTTGTTTGATCAGCTACAAGGTGCTACGTGTTTCTCGAAGATCGATCTACGCTCAAGGTATCACCAGCTACGCATTCAAGAGGAGGATATACCCAAAACCGCTTTTCGCACTTGATACGGCCACTATGAGTTCGTTGTTATGCCTTTTGGTTTAACCAACGCACTCGCGGTTTTCATGGATCTGATGAATCGCGTGTGTAAACCTTATCTCGACCGTTTCATCATCATGTTCATCGACAATGTCTTGATCTATTCCAAATAGAAAGCCGAACACGCGCAACATCTACGTTTGGTTCTCGAGCTAATCCAGGGAAATCAACTCTATGCCAAGTTCACCAAATGTGAATTCTGGCTGGAGGAGGTTCAATTTCTTGGTCACATTGTCAATAATCAAGGTATTCACGTCGATTCCGCGAAGATTGAAGCAGTTAAGAGTTGGATTACACCTAGGAACCCGTCTGAAGTCCGTTCTTTTCTCGGACTAGCGGGCTATTATCGACGATTCATCGAAGGATTCTCAAAGATCGTTGTGCCGCTTACCGCTCTCACACATAAAGACAAGCCTTTTGTTTAGGGAACTGAACAAGAGTATGCTTTCCAAACCCTCAAGCACATGCTTTACAATGCGCCTGTTCTCGCTTTACCCGAGGGAAACGACGACTTTATTGTCTATTGTGATGCCTCGAACCTTGGTCTTGGTTGTGTCCTCATGCAACGGGACAAGGTCATTGCTTACGTATCTTGTCAGCTCAAAATCCACGAGAAGAACTATACAACCCATGATCTCGAGCTAGGCGCCGTTGTTTTTGCGTTAAAGATTTGGCGACACTACCTGTAAGGTACCAAGTGTACGATCTTCACCGATCATAGGAGCCTACAACATATCTTTGACCAGAAGGAACTTAATATGCGTCAACGCCGATGGGTAGAACTTCTCAACGATTATGACTGTGAGATTCGTTATCACCCTGGCAAAGCAAATGTCGTTGCCGACGCTCTCAGTAGACAGAGTTATTTGCTCAGCATTTGTAATACCAAAGCCCAATACGACCTCGAGACCCTCATCCGCGAAGCTCAGCATGCCTGTTTTAATGAACGCACTCTGAAGAAGGAAAGAATCTATCACGATGGAGCTCAGCTTGTGAATAAGTCGAATAGGATATTCCACTTTCTGGACCGAATTTTGATCCCTAAACGGACCAATTTGCGACAGATTTTGATGGACGAAGCCCAAAAATCCTGGTACTCTATTCATCCCGGTGCCGAAAAAATGTACCAGGATCTTCGCTACAAGTACTGGTGGCCGGGCATGAAAAGGGATATCGCTCTCTACGTTGGAAAGTGTCTGACTTGCTCGAAGGTCAAGGCTTAACACCAAAGACCCTCTGGCTTACTCGAACAACCCCTGATCCCTATGTGGAAGTGGGAGAGTATAGCTACGAATTTTATAACGAAACTTCCGCGCACGCCATCAAGTCACGACAGCATCTGGGTTGTCGTTGACCAAATCAGCTCACTTTTTACCAATACGGGAAGAATACAAGGTAGAAAGATTAGCTCGAATCTACACCGATGAGATCATTTGTCGAGATGGGACGCCTCGTTACATCATCTTTGACCGTGACGCTCGGTTTACCTCACGACTGTGGGAAACGTTTCAAGCGGCTCTCGGTACTACACTTAACCTAAGTACCGCATTCCACCCTCAAACCGACGGTCAGACTGAAAGAACGATTCGTACTGTTGAAGACATGCTCCGTTCGTGTGTCATAGATTTCGGTGGTAATTGGGATGCTTACCTGCCGTTAGTCGAATTCTCGTATAACAACAGCTATCATACCAGCATTCAAATGGCACCATTCGTGTAACAACTCTCATTAAAAAGTCCTATTTTAATTGTCCAATAGGAAACCCTAATTGAGAAACCCAAGTAATTCTGAATAAACCCTAAAATTTTCAGAGTAAACGGAATCAGGATCAGGGCCCCTAAAACTCAAGGGGGGTAAAACCCTATTAATGATTATCTTTATAAAACGCTGTCAAAATTTAAAATTCACGCAACGTCGACTCATCAAGGCTAGATAGGTGACGAAGCAGGCCTACCCTACTTTGACACCCCATGCGACAGCGACAGGAACCATGGTGTCCTTCGCGACACGCGGGCGGCTCAAATTTTGGGTATAAATGCAGGGGCTTGGGGCCTGAACTATTTGCTCAGTTCGACGGTCTAAAACGTCGTCCTACTCTTTGTATCTCCGTTTCTTTCTATCAATGCCCTAAAACCTCGAAACTCTGCTCGTTATTAGGGTAATAACTTTAATCACTGGTACGATACTTTATCCGATCGATTGAAACTATCCGATGGATGTTTAAGTGCTGCTCAAACTCGGGTTATACTTTGTCATTCGTCGTGAATTCGATGAATGTTTAAGTATCGCACTTTGTCATTCATTGTGAGGGTTTCTATCTCGTGATTGTCGTTAAAGTTGAATTGAGTTAATACACTAATACGAGTTCCATTTTATCTAGAAATTAGAACTCGTAAGCATGTAGCTGCTAGAATACTTAAAAGCTAAGCAACTTAATAGTTAAATAAACTTAGCAATTAAGTTAACCGAGTAGATTAATTAATCTGTTAATCAAGTTAAGTAAGATTAATTAATCAGTTAAGAATGATTAATTAAGTTAAGTATGATTAATTAATCAGTTAAGAAAAAAATTAATTAAGTTAAGCAAGATTAATTAAGCTAAGCAAGATTATTAAGCTAAGCAAGATTAATTAAGCTAAGTAAGATTTATTAATCACCTAAGTAGATATACATGAAAAATAGATATATATGGGGTAAATATTATCTAAGAAATATTTTATCTAAGGAAAGTGCTATCTATGGAAGATATTATCTAAGGAAAGTGTTATCTAGGGAAGATATTATCTAAGGAAAGTGTTATCTAGGGAAGATATTATCTAAGGAAAGTGTTATTCAGGGAAGGTTTTATCTGGGGAAAACTTATCTAGGGAAAATCTATATAGGGTAAGGCTTATCCTCTTGCCTATAAATAGGAAGCTTAGGAATTCATTTTTCTTTGCTCATTTCTCTTCTTCTTTACTCTATACGTTGGTGTTATAACCAATAATCAACAAAGCGAAGTTCTGTCCGATCGATTCAGGAACCAACGAACGAATGCCAAAGTGTTATACTTTGTGAATTTCGGTAAACGGAATCCAAAATACTGTACTTTGTGAATTTCGGTAAACGGAATCCAAAATACTATACTTTGTGAATTTCGGTAAACGGAATCCAAAGTGTTATACTTTGTGAATTTTGTTAAGGTTCGAATCTCGTGACTACCGTTAGGTTTGATTTGGGTTTTACACAAATACGTATTCCATTCTGTTAAACTATGTGTTTAACTACCAAGAATACTCCCAACTACACACTTACAATCAAACAAACTATTAAATCATCAGAAGATCCAGAATAATAAAGTGCATGCTTAATTATCGGAAGAAGTAGAATCAAGAAGCTTGTTAACTCAATTCTGTATACTTATAAAGTGAGTCATTCTCTTTTTATCAAATCTGTTTACAAAAGTATGTTTATTTTCAAGATTATAATTACAGTGATTAAGTATATGTAGTCACCAAATTACAGCCGGTATGTGGGGTATTGTGCACATTACTGTTTTTATCAATTTAGGTGGGCGAACCTAATTAATGATACTCGTTACTATTGGGTGAACGGACTCAATAGTAATATGACCACTGTCACCGAAACGAGTCGATGACAAGTACTGTGGGTATTTGGTTGAAATAAACATTGTAATCTCTCTTAATACTGTGAATTATAACAAACGTGTCGTTTTAGTAAAATGAATGAACTCACTCAGTATTTCCCGCTGACAAAACCTTTTTAAAACGCGTTTCAGGTAATTATAGTAGATTGGAGTAAAAGATGGATACGGCACCGAAAGGCATCAAGAAGTGGCTTATTTTATTAATTAAAAATCAAATTAAGAAATATTATTTTATGTAATAAAATTTATCTTTATTTAAGCTACCTTTGTAAAACATGGATTTATTCCATCTATTTAAAAAAATAAAATCCGGTGTTTTCTAAACTCTGATATTTTCCTAACTCACGGTCCTGATGAAATTTCCGCTGCAACGTTTTCAAAATAATCACCGGTACCACTGGACTGTTCACGGCTCCCGATTCCGTCCAGGGTGGGGTCGGGGGTTGTGACAGAAGGTGGTATCAGAGCCACTGATTTAAGCCAATTAGGTGTTGTAAAAATACCTAAGTTTATATAAAAGAGTTAGGAGATTGCTGTTAATTGGTAGCACACATGATAGCATTTAGACTTGAACTTAAGAAAAGATGCCTTAGTATCAGCTTCAAGATAAGCTAAGTACTTATGTGAATAAATTATGATGGGTTTTGATATACCATAAGAATGGTAATTAGAATATTGCAAGATATGATAAATAAGCAAGAATTAATAATAATTATTGCTTATTGATATTACTTGGTCTAGAATAATATATGTTACGGGAATACAAATTTCCTTATAAAAGCCCTAATGAAAGAGGCACTATTGAAAAGATACTATTTATGGGAAATAGAAAATTTTCTCTGGCAAGACTGGGTATGGTGTAGTAGACTCTCCAGTTTGTCCAGATATATTGAGGTTACCGCTCCGGCGTGAATCGGATAAGACGGGATAGATAATATGTCAAACAAGTGACAAGATTTCCCTAAATAGTATCATGACCAGATATTTGATTGATTTTTTTGGAAATATGAATCTGTTGAATACATTGACCTGATAGATGGTATGTTTATATAGATATATATATCTATAAGGAATTCCAAAAGCCAAATAGGAATAAAGCACAAGCATATGTGTCTAGATTTCTTTATTAAGAATCTCTTTTCCGATATCAAACATTATTTCGTTTGATTATCTGCCTAGTAAATCGAGCGACAATAATAACAATAGAAACCCATTAAGTTGGGACACTATTAAAAGTATAAGAATTTCCAATGAATTACCATAAACTATTAACGCAAGTAAGAAGCATGTAAAGTTGTGATAATATATAAGAAAACACATGAAAATTTAATTATAAATCCAGAGAAGTTGAAGTATATCACACACGACTTCCAAGGCAAGACCTTTGGAAAATATAAATTGGGCACGATGACACCAATACTAATTCCGTCAGTGGAAAAACTACTAATAAAAAAGAAGCACTTTGCCACGATCTTACAAACGATCTAAATATCGCTGAGGTACGTTGGAACAATATTTCACAACCATAGGTGCACAGTCTAATCAGAATCATAATTATTAGCACCACAAAATAAATCATATACTTTTGCAAATTCCTTATTTCATTTCATTTCATTCGACAATCCTTGGTAATATCATTTAACAATGATTATCACACGAAATTCCAGATAAGATCCTTATATTTCATTCATTAAAATTTTAACCTCTGTAAATAGACTTGGACTTTGCTATTTTCCCTAATGGTCATCATACCCTGAGGATTTCTTTCATAATATCAAATATTGATCTATTTCATTTCTTGGTAAATCCCTACACTGTTTGTTACGCATGTGGTTCATTTGATTTATAAAGACCACTGGAGGGCTTCATTCCGATTTGTTATTTTATCCAAACTCAAATATCATTTCGCTATACTCGATTTTTTTGGCACTGTATACCGTAGTAATGCAAAACAATGACCCTTTTATATTGAGTCAATAAATTTCTTGAGAAACTCAATTTTCTTTGGCATACATGATTTTGCTGTAACCATGTCCGAACTTTCTTATTAATACATGAACTCGTTGTGATTAAACCAAGTTCAATTGCTTGAACTTGTTCGCATTACATATTCATTTCAAATTCCCATATGATGGATTAAAGCTATCATATTCAACATAATCCCAACAAACACTTCAATTCTCTAGAACTATAAAATGCTTATTTGGTCTTCAACTTCACTAAATCATTTCTTTGATCACGGTCACCTTGCACTGACATTTTCACAAAATTTAAAGCTTCACTAATATCGTTTATATATATCATATACGGATTTAATTAATTATATATTTATAAAAGCTATCTTAACACAAATTGTGTGTTAAAATAATAATACACAAATTCTTGTCATATTTCAGTATATTTTTTTTAAAACATCAATTTAGTCTTTCGTGATAATTACTGCTTTAACATTTTCAATTGAAAAACATTATATAAAATTTATTTTATATACTTACATAAGTGATTACCTAATTTACAAAATAATATTACTATATTTTATTAAACCATTGAGGTGAAGAATTTATATTTTATTTGAGGTATACTCTCATTTAAATTATGTTTAAGTTATTGATAATTAATATTATTAGTAATAACATATTAATAATAGTAGTGTTAATATTATTTTTAATACTAGGGTTATTGTCAAGGGCAGGTATTGAATAGCCTAGCCTTAGTTAGGCATGGATTGGCCACCTATGCTTAAACAAGGCAGCACTAATCAATATCCAACCATGATAATGACTAGTTAAATTAAGTTATCATACTTAATTAGTAAAATTTAATTATATATTTTACATATACTTTACACTGTAAAGAGAAGTCATATTTTCATAAAACAGTACAAGAATTAGAGAAACGAATAAAATTATCTAAATAACTGTCTAAGTATTCATGAACAAGACATTTATATTTATATTTAATTATTCATCTTGTTTAAATATTCTACAATACTTTTATAAAATATGCATTTTAATATATATTTTACTCAAGCCAATATTTAAGTATGCTTGACATTAAAATAAACATTTACTATTTTCTTTTATGATTTAAAATATATTATTGTAAAATCTTATAGTTAAACATATTTGATTTTAAAATAATGATCATGAATTCTAGGATATTTGGATCAACATAAAACATATATCATTATTTTGTCAAAATTACCACGAATTTTGATTTTACTTTATGATAACATAAAAGAAAAAGATATTTAATAAATTAAAGTATCACATATTTTTTTAGTAAACTATGTAACGCTTTGGCAAGAAAATGACCATATAAAAAAATAATATGGTAGTCATCAACTAAATTGGTTAAGGAAACATTATAAGAATAGTCTCTGTTTTCAATATTCATAAATACACTCACAACGTTATATGATTTCAAAATGAAAATAAGTAATCACATAGAATCGGACCATTAAGTGTTATATATATTTACGAAATATTTTACAAATACTTTTGTACAATAAATATTTTTACATCTCTATTTACAACTTTTATTTAACAATAGTAAATTCTTTTACAAAATAATACTAAAATATTTTGTAATAAATATAAGTTATTTTTAGTATAGTAAAATACTAAAATTTATTTTTGGTAACCATTTACATATAGTAAAAAATATGTAACAAATAAATATATATTACATAGTAGTTATATTTAATATATAAGATACGATTCAGATATGGACACAAATAATATATTACATTTGTTTTACAAAATATAATATAATAGTTGGTCATGACAAAACAACTTGTTCTTATTTCAATCTCTATGATATAGTATGAAAAATATGGTTACTACTAATAGTATACTATCACATTGTTTCACAATTAAAACAACTTGGAACGTTAAACGATAATACACTAACTCTATTGTCTTTTTGTGTATCTTTATAATTTACTCCTCTCAACACTTTGATTTTCTCATATCATAAATATTTGACAAATCATTTTTCATGCTTTTATTTCATTTAGAACCTGTTAATTCTAAGTCTTCCTCAGTTGCCAATCAAAGTAAGCTTCCTTTTGACAAAGAATTTTATTGATTTTAAAAGTCCTTCACATTCATTGTAAATATCTATCTTTTGGCTTGAACCTAGTCACTTTGGAAAATATATCATTTCATTTCATTCATTTGTCATCGATTTCTTGAACTAATTCAGTTAAACCATTGAATCCTACTTAAAATACAACTTGTATTCACCAAATTCGATATTTTAAATTGCCATCTACCTTAATATTATTTTTATTTAAAAGGTGACATAAATTTAAAAGAAATATCATAACCTAAATACACTTGGAAGCTGGAATCTGAGATGAAGAAAAAGTATTCCTACTTATTCCAGTAAATCTCGAGGACGAGATTTTTATTAAGGTGGGGAGAATGTAACAACTCTCATTAAAAAGTCCTATTTTAATTGTCCAATAGGAAACCCTAATTGAGAAACCCAAGTAATTCTGAATAAACCCTAAAATTTTCAGAGTAAACGGAATCAGGATCAGGGCCCCTAAAACTCAAGGGGGGTAAAACCCTATTAATGATTATCTTTATAAAACGCTGTCAAAATTTAAAATTCACGCAACGTCGACTCATCAAGGCTAGATAGGTGACGAAGCAGGCCTACCCTACTTTGACACCCCATGCGACAGCGACAGGAACCATGGTGTCCTTCGCGACATGCGGGCGGCTCAAATTTTGGGTATAAATGCAGGGGCTTGGGGCCTGAACTATTTGCTCAGTTCGACGGTCTAAAACGTCGTCCTACTCTTTGTATCTCCGTTTCTTTCTATCAATGCCCTAAAACCTCGAAACTCTGCTCGTTATTAGGGTAATAACTTTAATCACTGGTACGATACTTTATCCGATCGATTGAAACTATCCGATGGATGTTTAAGTGCTGCTCAAACTCGGGTTATACTTTGTCATTCGTCGTGAATTCGATGAATGTTTAAGTATCGCACTTTGTCATTCATTGTGAGAGTTTCTATCTCGTGATTGTCGTTAAAGTTGAATTGAGTTAATACACTAATACGAGTTCCATTGTATCTAGAAATTAGAACTCGTAAGCAGGTAGCTGCTAGAATACTTAAAAGCTAAGCAACTTAATAGTTAAATAAACTTAGCAGTTAAGTTAACCGAGTAGATTAATTAATCTGTTAATCAAGTTAAGTAAGATTAATTAATCAGTTAAGAATGATTAATTAAGTTAAGTATGATTAATTAATCAGTTAAGAAAAAAATTAATTAAGTTAAGCAAGATTAATTAAGCTAAGCAAGATTATTAAGCTAAGCAAGATTAATTAAGCTAAGTAAGATTTATTAATCACCTAAGTAGATATACATGAAAAATAGATATATATGGGGTAAATATTATCTAAGAAATATTTTATCTAAGGAAAGTGATATCTAGGGAAGATATTATCTAAGGAAAGTGTTATCTAGGGAAGATATTATCTAAGGAAAGTGTTATCTAGGGCAGATATTATCTAAGGAAAGTGTTATTCAGGGAAGGTTTTATCTGGGGAAAACTTATCTAGGGAAAATCTATATAGGGTAAGGCTTATCCTCTTGCCTATAAATAGGAAGCTTAGGAATTCATTTTTCTTTGCTCATTTCTCTTCTTCTTTACTCTATACGTTGGTGTTATAACCAATAATCACCAAAGCGAAGTTCTGTCCGATTGATTCAGGAACCAACGAACGAATGCCAAAGTGTTATACTTTGTGAATTTCGGTAAACGGAATCCAAAATACTGTACTTTGTGAATTTCGGTAAACGGAATCCAAAATACTATACTTTGTGAATTTCGGTAAACGGAATCCAAAGTGTTATACTTTGTGAATTTTGTTAAGGTTCGAATCTCGTGACTACCGTTAGGTTTGATTTGGGTTTTACACAAATACGTATTCCATTCTGTTAAACTATGTGTTTAACTACCAAGAATACTCCCAACTACACACTTACAATCAAACAAACTATTAAATCATCAGAAGATCCAGAATAATAAAGTGCATGCTTAATTATCGGAAGAAGTAGAATCAAGAAGCTTGTTAACTCAATTCCATATACTTATAAAGTGAGTCATTCTCTTTTTATCAAATCTGTTTACAAAAGTATGTTTATTTTCAAGATTATAATTACAGTGATTAAGTATATGTAGTCACCAAATTACAGCCGGTATGTGGGGTATTGTGCACATTACTGTTTTTATCAATTTAGGTGGGCGAACCTAATTAATGATACTCGTTACTATTGGGTGAACGGACTCAATAGTAATATGACCACTGTCACCGAAACGAGTCGATGACAAGTACTGTGGGTATTTGGTTGAAATAAACATTGTAATCTCTCTTAATACTGTGAATTATAACAAACGTGTCGTTTTAGTAAAATGAATGAACTCACTCAGTATTTCCCGCTGACAAAACCTTTTTAAAACGCGTTTCAGGTAATTATAGTAGATTGGAGTAAAAGATGGATACGGCACCGAAAGGCATCAAGAAGTGGCTTATTTTATTAATTAAAAATCAAATTAAGAAATATTATTTTATGTAATAAAATTTATCTTTATTTAAGCTACCTTTGTAAAACATGGATTTATTCCATCTATTTAAAAAAATAAAATCCGGTGTTTTCTAAACTCTGATATTTTCCTAACTCACGGTACTGATGAAATTTCCGCTGCAACGTTTTCAAAATAATCACCGGTACCACTGGACTGTTCACGGCTCCCGATTTCGTCCAGGGTGGGGTCGGGGGTTGTGACAATTTGAGGCTTTATACGGAAGAAAACGTCGATCGCCAATTGTTTGGCACGAGATCGGTCACTCGCAATTAACCGGTCCTCAGCTATTGCAAGAAACGACTGACAAAGTCCTCCAAATCAGAGACAACCTGCTGAAAGCTCGGAGTAGTCAGAAAAGTTACGCCGATAGACGACGCAAGCCCCTTGAATTTGACGTTGGCGACTACGTACTCCTACACCTTGGAAGGGTGTAGTCAGATTCGGCAAGAAAGGGAAACTAGCGCCTCGATATATCGGACCTTTTAAGATTCTGGAAAGGATCGAAAAAGTCGCCTACAGACTCGAACTACCGGAGGAGCTAAGTAACGTCCACCCAACTTTCCATGTGTCGAACCTCCAAAAGTACCTGGCTGAGCATGATTTAAATGTACCCCTCGATGACCTCCAAATAAACGAAACGCTACACTTCATGGAAAAGCCTGTCGAAATCATGGATCACTAAACCAAGCAGCTTAGACGCTCGCGCATTCCTATTGTGAAAGTCCGATGGGAAGGCAAACGAGGCGTAGAGTTCACTTGGGAACTCGAAAGCGACATGAAGGCGAAGTACCCGCAGTTGTTTGTTACGGCTTCGGCCTAATTTCGGTACAAAATTCCCTCAACTAGGGGAGGCTGTAACACCCCGTGTTTTTTATAGTTAAAGTCAAAGTCAAGATTGAAGTCAAAGGAAGACAAGATTGCTAATTGCGATCTGTCACCCCTTGCTCAATCCTGTTTTGACTTTCTTTGACCTACGATTAGTCTAATTTTATTTTTGCTTTAGTTGTATTATGTGGAGTATCTATTAATAATCGCATAGTAATCGTTGTTTATCGCATGTTTAATCGATTTATCGCTTATCGCAATCGCACTCGTAACTTGAATTACGCGTTCTGGATATTGTTATATGTGTGTGTGTGCCTCATGTGTTACTTGTGCATGTTTATTTATGTTATGTTATGTTGATCAATCGAAACGCAATCGAAACTCAATCGCAATCGAATCGCAAACGCTAAACGAATATGAAATAAGGATGCTTGTATATTGATATAGTAGTTAGGATTAAAAGTAATTTGAATAGAAAACTCCATCGCATCGCAACGCTCGTAATCTCAATCGAAACGGCATAAACCCGTCGCACCGAACACTTGAATCAAGTGGCTAATCGACCAAGTGACCAGCCGATCGACCAGCCGCTCGATCGACCAGCCGCTCGATCGATTTGCCGCTCGGTCGACCAGCCATTCGACCGGGCTGCCACCCGATCGACCAGCCCCTCTCCTCCCCTTTCCTTTTTGGGAAACCCTATAAATACCCTCATTTCAACATCAAACTTACCATTTCTGGAAACTCTCATCCTACCAGCGTTCTTGCCCACTTTTCTTCAGATTTCTCGCAATTCTTGTAAGTTTTCCATCTAAATCTTGTACTTTCTTTATCTACACGCACTCCTACGCCTCTCTATCTTGTGAATCTAAACTTTTAACCGTGAAATCACTAGACTTGAGGTGTTCTAGGATGATGTAATCATGGTGTTCTTAGGAACTTCATGTTTTGGCTTCAATCCACCAAGAACAACTTAGATCCGAACGATTTCCACACAAATAAACAAAGATCTTACCTAGATCTAAACATATTCAAGGTGAAAAAGGATTGAAAGATGGTTTCTAACTTTCTTTCAACACTTTTACACTCAATGCCTCAAAAACTGATAGAATCGGAGCTTGTTCTAACCTTCTACTCTTGCATGTTGATGTGTTGGTTCAAGATATGGATTCTATCCACGAGATTACTGATTTCGGGTTAAACATAGAACACCGTCCCGAACCGTTAACCGGCCGGATTTGGGTGATTCCTGTCCGATTAGGTTACTAAGTCGTAAGGAGGTTTCTGTTGTCTAATACGTTATCAAATCATCTCAATAAAACGACAAACTACCAGAATGACCAAGGAAGAAGACGATCAGGTCGACCAGGATGGAGTGTCGTCTGATCGGACTGCAGTCCGAACGGACAGCCACTCGAACAACCAGCCACCCGAACGACTTGCACCTTGGCCCCACATTTAGTTTTCAAATCAAACTTCAAGAGTTTTGGAACACCGAACGGATTTCCGTCCTATCGGGTTACCACCCGATCGACCGACCATCCGACTATGTGGTGTTTCGAGATTTCAATACTTATACAATTTTTCAACATGTTCAATGCACAAGGGTTGCCACCCGATCGAACAACCGTCCGATCGAGTGACAACCTGCTGTGAACTTGTTCTCGCTTAAGTGCCCAACCTATCGGACTGTCGCCCGATCGAACGGTCGTTCGATCGATCGACCCGAAAGGTAGAGATAGTTCTATGTTTTCAAAATGCTACAACGAAAACTTCAAAAGTCAAGCCATCATACACAAACATATCCATCCCAAACGAGGTAACAGTCCACTCGAACGGTTACCCGATCGGACGACCGTCCGAACGAACTGTCACCCGAACGATCGGCCACCCGATCGGACTGCCATCCGATCGGACTGCTGTTCGACCCACTTACACCTTGTTCCTTTTTACGCGCCAACTTTCGCTTATGTTATCGATAACTATTCAGGCTATTATCCACTCTGAGCGCTCCCTTCAATCCATCAATTCAATCGCTGTGAGTATACTCGATCCCTTTTTGCTTTACGCACTTTTGGGTGTTACATACGTTACTTATTCAAAATCACATTTTAGACACTACGCTATACTTTAACGCTAACCGTTACCGCATGTTATACGTGACTTAATGAATGCTTGTTTGTTATGTTTACACATGGAATGTTGTCTACCTGCCTTAGCAACGGTAGTACTATTTGTTTGGACTCAGCACCTGTTCACTCAGGGGTTGTTAAGGACAATTAATTACATGGGTCACGGGGGTGATCATGCAATACGAACTGCTTTGGGCAGTCAACTCGCAGTCATTCGTATTGATAGGTTCATGTCGATAACTAACATGCCTCATTTTACACTGTGTACGTGCCGGTTATGCGTAACGATTTCGAACTCTATATGCTATTATCAAACTTGTATGCTCACCTTTACACTATGTGTATTGAATTTTACTTTAACGTATGTGACAGGTGCTTAGGATGCTTATATGCTTAGCTTGTTGTGAAATCGAGGCTAGGAAAGGTCTAGATCCCAATAAACAATTGTCTGTATTTGAAATCTGAGTTGTCGGAACATAACAATTTGACTAGATTTTGTCTGTAATAATTATGTTATTCTTTAAGACATGGTATGGGACATGTTGCTTTAATTAATTGGTAATTATAGTTGTTATGGAAACTTCTGGACAATCTGTTTCGCTCAGTGTCATGCCCCGATGTTTCCGCCATCGGTTGGGGTGTGACATTAGTACCCTTGTATTGGTCCCTCGTACAGGCCTGGACTCCCCGTCTGATTTGACTGATGTGACGTCGTACGAGGTTCAGAGCTTGGTCGGAAAAAGTAACCCTAGACGCCTCGTATAGGCCTATACGAGGCATCTAATAAGGGGTGAAAATAGGCAGTTAGGTGTGGAAATATGTACACCCATCTTTAATGAGAAGTCTGGAAACATGGGTGGTTCCGAAGGGGGGGGGGGGGGGGGGGGGGGGGAAGACAACAATTTTGGCCCCATAGACTAGATCTTTCTAGTAATTTTTTTCACTTCCAATGACCATCATGAGTTTTTTGATCCCCTTGGATTCACTTCATAAATATCCATTTTATCCATTTCAATAACTTCAAAACTTTTGTTTTACTTTCTGAAAACAAAGTTTTGCATGTTGGGCCACGCACAACAAGTTTCTTCTTATCTTACTAAGAACTTTAACATCAATTTTATGTTCATCTTCAAGAACGCTAGCGTAAATGACAACGAAGCCACCTTCTCGCTAAGTATCATAGGGAGAACTGAAGTTACGGATGGGAAGTTATGACCCACATATTCCTGCTTATATAAAATCAAGTGATCGAAGCATGTTATAAACATCTATAATCGTAAATTTAATCTAAAGGAAGCCATCATATGGTCTAAACCTGATTTTTACTAGGTAAGTTGTAAATCACACTTGAAATTTGCAACCAAAGAATATGAGAGAAATTCTATATCCTTACAATTTCAAAGGAGTTGCACAGTAATTTATTATTATATTTAAAATGTTTTTAAACTCATAAATCTATACATTAGTTATAATAATATTTTAATAAAAATGTTTTTATCTTTTTCCGAATGAATTTTGAAATTCACACTAGCTTGGTTTATTATGATTTGTGTTCGATTCCTGCTAGCTAGACAATTTTTTTTTTCCCATTTTTTATGTTTTTGTCTGATGTAAAGTTTCAGCTTAAATAAATAATTCGTTCTATAAAATTATATTATATCCATATGTTAATCTTTCTAAATTTCTTTTATTATTCCTTATACTCCATTTAATCTATTTATACTTATATTTTAAGTTGTAATTACAAATATTATTTTTTTTTTGACAATATATTTATTCGTTTTTATGGTTTTTTGCACAACTTTCGTTGAAAACGAAGTAGCATACGCAATAGAGTATCTTTTTTTATATCGTAAGCTATTGCGAATGTTAGCATTGTACCAGTACCGTGACAAACGAAACTGATTCCTTACCAAGAATATCGATACCACGTGGATTTCGACTAAACAATATCGATGTTCTTGTCGGTACTATTAGAACCGTTACTGATACACAAATTGCGACGTGCTTATTTTAATTTATTTAAATATATGTCTAATTGATAATGAAGTTTTATTCACAACAAAGTGTTTTTAGGATCGTAAGTTATAGCGAGTGTGGGTATGGTACAGAAACCGTGACCAACCAAACTAGTACTGTCTCAACAATATCGGTATCATGGCGATTCCACCCGAACAACACCTGTATCGGTATCAATACAATGTGAGTTGTTAGTAATATTCGTTTTTACAATTTTCATCAATGTAAAACACGTATCGTCATCCTTTTTGGTATATAATGACTATTTCTATTGCTATACCGAATGGGTACCGTATCAGTATCGTAAGGAATTAAACCGATGTCGAGTGAATTCCCGCTGCAACGTGCGGGGACTCTTCCTAGTTACTTACACAAATGAGATGCTAAAACATAACAATGGTTTTCATAAGTTAGAAACGATCCAATCTTCCAACTCTACCTTCAATCATGGTTGAAACTTCGAATCTCTACTTTCTCTTATAAACTCAACTTATTATCTAAAATCAAGGAACGAATGGCCAGAGCCAAAAATGGATTTTTTTTAACAACTTCCATTTGTTTACTTAGGATGCTATCACTTTCGGCCTCAAGTTCGATCTCATCTTTCTTTCAACACTTCTTGTTTAGTTAGGTTTGACTTTCGATGGTTTAATTTTGTGTGTGAAAAAAGTTTTTTTTAAAGGATAATTTAGGCATTATAATAAAGAAAGGGAAATATGCAATATAAATTTGGGCTTGGGTATATCTCTGTTGTCAAGACTCACCCAGGCGCGCGTCTAGGCCCACCTTTTAGGCCCATTCCAGCCTTCGCGCTTCGCTTCAAAAGCACTACTTTCAGGCCAAATTCCAACGAAATTCTGGACAAAAATCGTTTGAACAGATTTAAACATGTTTGACACAATGATAAGAACCCTAAGGAAGTCTGGAAACAAACCTAAAACAACTTAAACTAGCCCTAAAGAAGCCTAAAACATGTCTAAAATCCTAAAAGTTGTATTATATATTAAACGACTCGCCTAAAAAAACGCTCGCTTTTTAAGCGCCTTGCATTGAGGCCCAAGACTCACCTTTGCGCCTTAAGTGCGCGTTACGCCTTTAACAACTATGGGTATATACAATTCAGAATCTTTACAATGGAAAATACGCAATTCTTCCTATATTAGCCAATTTTGAAGTTACAAAATGTGTGTATGTGTGATTTATTGTTTTAATGATGTTAACATACAGATACAAGTTCATATATTTCAGTTACCCCATAAATAATAATGTTACGCTAGTTTTTTTAAATTTTTACAGATTAAGACTATTATTTATAAGACAAGAAAATTACTAGAATAGACGAGTTGACATTCAGCCTTACAGAATAGACTAGCGTATTTCAGTCCTTAACAAAATAGACCAAAGCGTAGGCTAACTAGCTGACGGGTAGGATTTAGCCTCCTGTTTTTAGCCTACGCTTTTTCATCTGCCGGCCATTTCACATACAGTTTTTCATCTGACGGTTGTTTAGCCTACGCATTATACGTGTCTTTTTTTATTATTTTTTTACCCGTTGTACTTCACCATGAGTTTTTGTATAGGATGAGTCTTAGCCTACTATACGGATCCCGTTTAGCGTCAGTTTGATTGTCTCTTTTTATTATGCGGTTTATTCCATTAGCTTTTAAGGTCAATTTGTTTGTCCAAGTAATTTCCCTTGTAAGGGGTGGGGGTGCTCCACTTTCCATCACTCACCACACCCAATCATGTTTCGTCACGTCATCGAACTTGGTTTCATCACTAGTGATTGATTTTAGTGGGAGTGCCCATCAATCACCACACCCAATCACACCAAACAATTCCCCTCCATCAACCGTAACATGCAGCTTCTTCACGCGTTATGACCATCACTCGTGGTCATATTTAGTGGCGACGGTGTTCCACAGGGTTCCACACGTGGTCACCCAACCACCACGTAGCGCCCCGTCCCCTAAAACATGTTGGCGGCAGTGGCGAAGCTTGCTGTCGAAAACGGGGGGGGGGGGGGGGGGGCGTATATATCCAAAATTTTCTATGGAACCGAGGGGCGAAAACGTATATACCTAAAAAAAAATTATACGAAAACTACATATATAATACTACTGAGCGAAAAATTCGGGAACATCCCTTGTTGGCGGGTTCAACGTGGGTATCCAAATATTAAATTCAAATATGACATCATGCAATGCATACGTTTTTCTCTATCTTCCAACGTATTCAACATACATCAAAATTTACGATAACCAACTTATACCGAGATTTCCAACGGTCAACGGTTATAACTAAATTCTCACAACGACTTAAACCCGTTATAACAATCCCTTATCATCATCATCGCCAGTTTAAATACAAACATAACTAATCAACAATTTATTCCCTCCATTGAAACCAATCTCATCTCTCATGGCCGAACCATCAAACCCCAAACCTCTCACCGAAAACCCACAAAACAAACGAAAGCCCACCACCACTTCCACTACCCCGCCACCAAAACGCAACAAAGTCCCCGACGAAGCCGACATTATTGTCTTGTCTTCTGACTCCGAAGAAGATGAACTCCCAAGCGATCTTGAAGTGTATAAAGAACTTGAAAGTTATGAAATTCGCAACAAAGTAAACCTGGCTGAGGATAAATACCACATGGAGAAATTCTGCTTTCCATATATTCGTGTGGGTCTTGGAAGTAAAGGTGCATGGAAAGCCAAAATCCGGCATTTGAGGAACAAGTTCAAGAACCAGAATGAGCAGTTGGTACCGCCTGATCAAATGGAAGAGTTCTTGTTGTGGAAGAAGATATTCGCACGTGTTCCTCCCCCTGATGCATGATAGTAGGGTTTGTTTCATAAGATGAGTTTACTGTTGTTTTAGTGTTATTACAAATTTAGGGTACATTTGTGATGATTTCTTGTCTCAAGAAATGTGTTCGATAGTGTTTCGTTTGTAGCTAGTCCGACTGAAATGTGTTCTTGATCGATAATAAGTTGTAAATGGTAGAATGTTTTTACGGAATTTGATTTTGTATATGAAGACTCAAGAACCAGTTGGTGCGACCTGGTCAGAGTAGAGCTTCAGATGACCTAGCAAGGAACCTGCAAGATCACGAGGAAACAAGCACACCGTTAGCCTCGTCACAGGGAGGGGGGCCTCTCTGTGACCAAGCTCGGGCGTGAGAATAAGTATTTGTGAGGAGGAAATAAGTCAGGGAGAGAGAGAGGAGAGTTTAGAGAGAGAAAGTAGCGATTACCCCTTGCTGGAAATCTTGGCGGGGTATTTATAGCTTTTGGGTGTGCTGACGTGGCAAGTTAGTTAGGGTCGGACCAGTCGCTGTCATGGCAATTATGGAGGTGGGACCCAGTTAGTTATGCCGCACCAGCGTGTCTGTCCGACTCGTCTTATGGTGCAAGGTTCGGTCCGACCTTAGTGTGTCATGATTCGGTCCGGTCAAGGACGTATCCTCATCAGTATACTTAAGTTTTGGATGTTTAATGAGTGATAATGAGTTTATAATTCGATCATTATGATCGTTTATTAGGTAACTATTGTAATGTGCACTGTTTTAATTACCGATTTAAGGGTTGAAAAATAAAAGCCACTGGATCGTCTAATTAATCGAAGCAACTCGACTGGTTTTTGATATCAAAACTATCGGTTTGATTTTGGCGGTTTAAAAGTTCAGTTAGTTTTTGAACTTGGAGTTCGCCGTTTAACAATAATATTTTTTTTTTCATTTTAAAACTATGTAGTAATGCCTTGATTAATGATAATGATTTTTAATTGGTCATTACTATCGTTTGACATATTGGTCATGACTCATGAGGCTACATGGGTCGTCAACCCCCTTTCACCTTAGAAAAAAACCACAATAGCCCTCCCTCCCTCCCCTCCCCTCTCCTCCATATCTGGGGCGCTATTAAAACTTTGTTATTGTAGTCGCAAGCAATAACGAGACTTTGATGGTGGGCCATGTCTACACTAGTCGTTGACAACAGCAATTTAAAAAAAAAATCAAACTAATATATAAACACTCACAAATCTCATACTTCACCCACTCCCTCAAATACACTCGCACAAAACCTTTTAGCCAATCATTGTTTTTAGAAGACGGCAACCGACTCTCCAACCTACTCGGGTATACTTGACGATTTGCTTATAGCGGTGGCGCAGGATGCGGTTCAAGTTTTAAAAGACGAAGCTGAATTATCACAACTACGACGTACTAGACAATCGCATCTTGAACGAGACCGGATTGGTGCTCAAAAACGTTTGGTTAGTGATTATTTTGCGGAAAATCCGTTATACAATGATGAACAATTTCGACGTCGCTTTTGTATGAGCCGCCGTCTTTTTTTTTTTTGCGGATTAGTGCGATTTAGAGCGCGAATATACTTTTTTCAAACAAAGACCGGATGCGCCGGGTAAAGTCAGATTCTCTCCGTTGCAAAAATGTACGGCTGCCATTCGACAACTAGCATTCGGAGAGACGAGTGAAGCTTGGGATAAGTATCTAAGGATGTCGGCACGAACAAGTAGAGAAAGTATTAACAATCTTTGTGAAGGTATATTTTTTATTTCTTTTTACCTTTATTACAATTACTATTGTTATTGCTATTCATTGTTACTATTATATATTTAGGTGTTATTGATCTTTACAGACGGGTCTGACCTCCAGTGACATCCCGCTTTTATACGCGGCCCATCAAGGAATACACGTTTTTCTAGGATGTTAGGTAGCCTTAACTGCACGTATTGGGATTGTGCGGCATGTCCAACTGCTTGGAAAGGTCAACACACCCTAGGTGATCACGATGGTCCAACCCAATCCTACAAGCAGTCGCAAGATCTATGGATTTGGCATGAATACTTTGGCATGGCATGTACAAACAATGATCTTGCTATTTTACAATCATCGAATCTTTTTGATGATGTCAAAGACAGGGTCGCACCGGATTCGTCATTTTATGCAAATGATGTGCACTACAAATACGGGTATTATCTTGTTGACGGTATATATCCGGAGTGGGCCATCTTGGTGAAAAGTCTTTCTTGCCCTAATGACGGAAAATGATTGTACTACAAGAAAAAACATGAGTTGGCAAGAAAGGATATCGAACGAGCATTTGCGGTGTTAAAGAGACAATGGACTATCATAGCCCAACCATTGCCTATAGTAGAAAAAAATGAGAAATGTAATGTATACTTGCATTATATTACATAATATGATTTTGGAGGACATGGGCCTAGCCATTTGTCCTAAGGACACATATTTGGATCTTCGATCGGATTTGGTCGAACATTTATGATTGGATCGCATGCTAAATAACAAGAATGACAACGACCACGACGAATAGTTTTTTTATTATTTTGATCATGTAATTTTATTTTATTTTTAGTCGGTTTCTATTTTTTAAGTCGGTGTCTAGTTTTTTAATTGTTTAAATTGAATTTAATTTTTATTATTTGGGAGTAATTTTATTTTTATTTACTTTAAATAGAATTAAAAAAATAATTAAGTAATGATTGTGGTGGCTCCATTCTATACCATGGACTTTATTCGGAAAAGGCAACAAGCCCTTTGTCCTATGTGGAGCCTATGTGGCGACGAGGTGCCATAACCGAAACTGCCATAAGATAGTTAGACTAACACCATAAAACCAAAACAAACATGCACACAAAAGCAGATTAAAAAAGGTTGACACGCCCGATTATATTGAGGAAAACACCATTAAGCAAAAAAACACATGCTTACAAAAAAAAAAACAAGCATACTTTAATGTAAAAATGAATTCATGTGTTTCACAATATTTGTTGAATTCATGTGAGCAAAATTCACCTCCCCTATATGTTTTCAAAGCTTTGATAGAATATCTTGAATTTTCCAAGTACTTCAGATGTGTTGGTTATGAAATATACCAACACATTCAGGTAAGATAGCAGAAACAACTTCCTAGTTATTTTTTGGCAGAAGTCATGGCAACTTTCGTGTATCTCATTAAAGTCCTCTTCATGCATGGACCAATCTGAAGCCAAAACTTTAGGGTGTTTAGAAGCATTGCATATGTTGGACCTAAAAAAACAGATGACATTCAAAAAGCAAAACATGACTAAAGAATCAAGAAATAAACAGCAAATTGAACCAGACTCCTCCACGTAAGTATTAGACGGGGTTAAACAGTCTTTAGTCGCGGTTTCAAGCTGCGACTTAAAATGTCGCGTCTTAAAATAACAAACCACGACTAAAACGGTGTTGATACTTTTATGAAAAGTTTTTAGTCGGTATTATGAACCACGACTTAAAATCAATTTACAATTTTTAGAAATGCTTTTAGTCGGTGTTGGGTGATCCGCGACTTATAACCAATGATGTAAAAAAGATATACCTGTAGTCAAATTTCAAACAAATCAGCAGTAAAAAAAAAATATATGTGAAAAAGAAATAATCTGCAGCATAAAAATAATATGCACTCCAAATTCCAAACGATCAATCATTTTATATAATCAACATAGTCAGATCCAAACAAGTAAACTGCGACCCATTACACATTCAACCCGAAAGTCTACAATATTAATTGGTAAAATAACAATTCATTACTTAATCTATTTAAACTAAGGAATACCCAACTTGTCAAATAAAATCAGCATCAATACTTCAATGTCTTTTCTATATCTTTATCTGTAGCCTTTTGTGGTCGTTACACATCTAAAAAAATAGAAAATATTATAATTATTAGAAATTAGTTAACATCAAACTTCATTAGATCACCTACTCGTATGTGTGTGTACATGTTATCTTGTATATACTTATGCACATCTAAAAACAATTATAGAAATATACTTGGTAAATAGCTTTTGATACACATTGACAAAAGTCGAACATATATTGAAGAAGTAT
>JARYGA010058527.1:0-32853 GCA_030545235.1 Helianthus tuberosus
GTGTTATTATTTTTGTTTGATGTTGATAGACAATAATGTATTATTTACAAGAACTTACCAACCAATGCCGAATGCACGTCCAAGAGACGCATGTCTTCACGATTGAACCAAACCCAAGATGTAAGTTTACCATCTTAAAGATTGTTATATTACTATTGTTATTAAATTTACTCTATGACAACAGGTTAAGAAGAAAGCTAAAGTTACTTCTGAGAGAAAGGAGGTCGTCAAGAATAGGACTAAGGGAAATGCTGCCTTACCTGTCGACACAAGTGATCATACTGGATGTTCTTCGTCTGTTCATAAAGTTAAGGTATCTATACTTGCCAGTTAATTAGTATATGTTATATAAACTGTTTTTTTTGTGCATATATTGATCATTCCTTTAATTCACATGTATATGTTTACTTTTTCATCAAGGGGAAGAAAGCTGCCAACGTTCAAAAAAAGCTTAACCGTAAAAATAAGATTGCAAAGACTGCAAAAAAACATTCTGGACATCCTCTTGACCCTGAGTTCTTTCATTTTGATCGCAAAGGAGACTATAGGCTGGTATACCATTTTTTATAATAAACTAATTATTTACGTTTATTTGTCTGACTATTATTTTTTTCCACACAATACATGTAGCGTCTTCCTGCTGAAGTTGTGAGATGAGCAGGTCTTTTTCTTGATCTTCATCCTTTGAAAGTTCAAAACATGGTTGGAGTTATGCAGGTTTATGATGTTAAGTTGGAGTTAAATGAATTGAAGCCACGTTATGCGTTGGAAGGTTGGCGAAAGTTTATGACTGACAATAACTTGAGGTTTGGTGATATGTTGCATTTCACATACGTGTCTTCGCAACAGAAGATAGTATTAAATCAAGTTACATCAGTTTAACAAACACATTTTAAGTCTGTTCTGATATCAGATACTAATTATGAATTTTTTGATGGTGATGTTGTAGGTTTTTTTCTTAAATTATTAACTTGATGTTTTTGTTGCTATGTATGGCTAAGATGATAAAACACTGTTATTAGCACTTTATGTTTTATATTTGGCCAATTAGATTATGTGTTAAATTATAGTTCTTTAAGTCATTGTTCCATTTTCTTGAATTCTATCTAATTTTTTAAAGAACTTCAATAACAAATAGTGGTTTGAACATCTGTTTGCCTTTTGGTCAATAGTTAATGGAAACCTATGTTAGGTTCAACAATGTTTTGAAGAGGAAAACTGTGTTAGAAGACAGTAGATCTTAACAAGTTAAACATCTGTTAAGGCTTAAACAGATGTTTGCCCTTTAACAGATGTTTGGCCTTTTATATCAAATGTCTGGACTTAAACAGTTTTTTGACCTTAAACACATGTTTGAACCTTAAACAGATGTTTTGCCTTAAACAGATGTTCTTCTTCTATATCAGATATTTGGACTTAAACAGATGTTTGACCTTAAACAGATGTTTCGCCATAAACAGATGTTTGGTCTTAAACCAAACATTTGTTTAAGCTCAACATCTGTTTGACTATTTGTTAATATCTTATTGACTTTTGGTTAACATCTGTTTCAAATTTGGTCAACATCTTATTTTGTAAAAGAGGTACAAAAAAAAAAAAAAGATTTTTTCAAAATCTCAAATCACCCTATCATGTAAGTGCATTGATGTAAAAGTGGAAATGATGTTATTCGTATGGTCCTGTTGTGCTTTTGTTTGTCCTCTAATATGAGTTCATGATATAATGCGGTGATTTCAAGACATTTTTGTTAAATCGAATGAGATGGTTGATGTAATGCGGTCGTATTAATAACAAATAGTAATTAATTAATCTAAGGGGCTGTTTGGTAGCCTCTTAATCCATTCAGAGGTTGTCTCTTAATGAAATCATTTATGGCCCTTATGTCTGAATGAATAAGAGGTAACCTTATGTCTGACTGGATAAGAGGTAACATCTGAATGGTAAACCATCACATGTCACATTCTTCTACATTATCTTTGTTAAACTCTTAAATGATTTCATTAAGAGGTAGCCTCTTAATGTCATTCAGATGCTACCAAACAGCCCCTAAATAACTTTCCCGAGCCCGGGAAGCAATCCCGGGTAAAAACCTAGTATATATATATATATATATATAGGGTGAGATTATTGTAAAAAAGATGGTTTTTGTGAGAAGTGTAAGAAGGAATATGGTGAGAACATGTGGTACTAATTAAAATTAAGACTTAAGGGTTTAATTGTAAATGCATTAACAATTCAAATATGGTAATCCTTGATTTAAGGATTTGGAGAGAGAAAATCCTTGATTTAAGGACTTGATAACCGTCCATAACATCATTCCTACTTCATTTTAATTTTTTTTTTTTGCATCATTCACAAAATCAGAGCATGTTCATGACATGGTGTTTTAAATAAATTCATAGTTCAATTCATGGTGTTTTTACAAAAAAATATAACACCATTCAGTAAACAAAATATAACACCATTCAGTAAACAAAATAACACCATTCAGTACAAGATATAACACCATTCAGTAAACAAAATATAACACCATTCAGAAAATAATATAACACCATTCAGTAAACAAAATAACACCATTCAATAAACAAAAAAAAAACACCATTCAGTAAATAATATAACATCATTCAGTAAACAAAATAACACCATTCAGTACAAGAAATATAACACCATTCAGAAAAAGAAAATAACACCATTCAAAAAAGAAAAAAACACCATTAAGAAAAGAAAAATAACACCATTTAGAAAAGAAAAAAACACCATTAAGAAAGGAAAATAACATCATTAATGAAAAGAAAAATAACACCATTTAGAGAAGAAAATAACACCATTCAGAAAAGAAAATAAACACCATTAATGAAAGAAATATAACACCTCTGTATCATCTTCTCCACTTCCGGCACCGTTCGATGTATAGAGAGAGATCGCACGACCACCACCACTGCCACTTCCGGCACCAGCACCGCCGCAACACCACTGCCGATCCAACACCACCACCGCCACTGCCGCTCGAACCACCACCACCGCCGCTGCCGCTCGCACCAGCACCACCGCCGCTGCCGCTGTCGTTTTTGATATTCCGATTGATTGAACATGGAAGAAGAAAAGAGAGAGAGAAATTGTGATCGTATGAGAGAGAGAACGAAATTGCAGGGATTTGATTTACAAATGAAGATAAAAAGACACAATTGCCCCTATAAATTTCAATTCAGTCCAAATTAACAAAAATATTTTGCAATTTGGTCCCTATTGATCTCAACCATTAGATCAAAAGATCTATGGCTGAGATTCTTTCTTACCTTTCTCACACTTTGGGCCTTTTTTACTGGATCCTAACTCTATAATATATATATATATATATATATATATATATATATATATATATATATATATAGGGTTAGTATCTATAGAAAACCCACTTTAATTTAGAAAACCCGGGAAACTCTAACCTCCCGATGTTTTTTTTAAAAAAAAAAAATATACACATGTTATATACATGTTTTTAAGGTATTTGGGCCAAAAAAATCAAAAAAGCGCCGAGTAGATATTTTTAAAAAAAATAAACAAGTTTTGGTGTAACACGTGTTACATTCATCTGACATATTTGTAACACGTGTTACACCAAAACTTGTTTATTTTTTTTAAAAATATCTACTCGGCGCTTTTTTGATTTTTTTGGCCCAAATACCTTAAAAACATGTATATAACATGTGTATATTTTTTTTTAAAAAAAAAAAACATCGGGAGGTTAGAGTTTCCCGGGTTTTCTAAATTAAAGTGGGTTTTCTATTTATCTTTAGCCTATATATATATATAGGATTAGGATCAAGAGTGAACAACTTCTTGAGAATGAACTGAATGAACTAATCTTGGCCCTTGATCATTTTTTAGATTAAAAGGGTAAGATTGACATTACCCAAGTATGTTTAATTAAAATCCCTTAATTTTCTCATCTCTTAACTCTTTTTCTCTCTCTCATTTTTAATTATTTCTGTATTATTTCTTTATCCATAGATTTTGTTTTACTTTTAACTTGAATATTGTTTTTCTTTTATTATCTGTATATATAAATATCATAATACATTGTTTTTAACTTTTTATAATTTTCAATAAACATAAAAAAATTCCTCTGAGATTGAAATTATAATTATTTTTAGGCATTAATTTTTTTTTTGAATATGTGATGAAGCTATTTATTTTGCATACATGTGATATGTTTCATTTTCATTAATTTCATAATTTTTATATGAATCTACTCATGTGCATGCCTAATATACTATATGTTGTTACTATACACATATGTAACAATTTCTTAATATAATACACAGATGTATAAAAGACTGTACACATGTGTATAAACTAACAGCTATGTATCTTGTATAAACTGATAGTTAGTGAGACTGTACACATGTGTATAAACTAACATCTGTGTATATTGTATAAACTGATATTAGCGAGACTGTACACATGTGTATACACTAACAACTATGTATCTTGTATATACGGAAACTAGGGAGATTTTAGAGATTTTGATTATCTTGTTTAATAATGCAATTTACAAAAGACACAAATACCCTTCTGTCATTTATTTTAAAGGGGAGTTACAACATTATAATTACAATCTTGCCATTGTTTAAAAACCTCTAGATGATGTAATCTAATGGCCCAGATTAGTTCACACAGTTCACTCTCAACCTAGTGTTCACTCTAGAACCATACCCTATATATATATATATATGTTACTTCTAAATTGGTGTATATGCATTAGACCGTGGGGTATGGTGGGGCGGGGGTTTGGGGCATGGGTTGACACGTAGATTATGAGGGCACTCAATACACAAACCCAAGTTGTAGGGGTATGGTGGGCGTGGCTGGGCTGGCGTGGCCAAGCCACATCAATTTTTTTAATATATATATATATATTACATAAATAAAAACTGCATAAACATATATATATATATATATTGAACTTATACATGATTTAAATAAAAATTTTCATTTGTTAATAAAAAATTGGTGTAACAAATGAAAATTTTTATTTAAATCATGTATAAGTTCAATGTGATGTAATACTTTATGTAATATAATATTTTATCTTACATAAATGAAATTTCGTACATACGGTTTATATGTATTTATCTTAATAAATATATATCTTCTACTATAATAAAGCAAACTAAAAAAAGCTGAGGTGTCACAAATCTAAGCCTTCTTATCCTACTTGTCAACATATGAAGCCCTCTCTTTCATTTGATCCTATGTGTCACTGTGTTTTTTCTTTTTCTTTTTAAAAACCTAAAGTCAAATCTGGGGAGTTGTTGCAGACAAATGTCAGAAGGGCTATGCCATGCCAGCTTTCCTCAAACCACTAATCTCATTCAAAATTCAAATTCAAAGAAAACATCTCATTCAAAATTCAAATTCATTATTTCCCTTGATCTCCGAAACCCTAAACCCAATATTTTCCCATGGAAGACAACGCTGGGTATCTTCTCATCTCTCTCTGATTGTTTCACACGCTCTGGTTCCCTCCTCTGGCTACTTTTAGGTTATGCCGTTAACCCTACAGGTACCTTCCTTCATTCTCCTCCTTTTTCAGTTTCAATTTAATCCTTCTTTCGTCTTCGATACGTTACCTCAGATCTCCATTTCGTTTTCGTTTCGATTTCGCTGAGTAGGTTATAGATCTGGTTTCTAGGGCTTCTGAAACGTGATTTACAGCTGGATTCGTTAGTTACGATTGAAATCTGAATTCGATCTGGAATTAGGTATAGATTTGTTGAATATTTGTACCTAATTAGAGATATAATTATGATTTGGAGGCTGATTTTGTTTAATATTGTTTAGTTTGGAATTAGGTATAGATTTGTAGATTGTTTTGAGGTGTTATGTGGATTGATGAACCTCATAGAGATATGTTCATGATTTGTGCCTAATTAAGAAGTTGCATATACCTCTTTACCTTTTGTTGTGGATGTTGTATAGTTATGGAAGTTTTGGTGTTTAGAATCTGAAAGATATGTTTTGTTATTTGTGATGTATACTGGATTTTCTGTAGCTATCATTAGGTTTAGATGCAAATTTAGAAGTCTGGTTTCAGCGTCCCAAAGACATTGTACGGAAACTGCTTTCAGGGGATCTAGACCTTGGTATTGTTGGCCTTGACACGTTAAGCGAATATGGACAAGTAACACAATGTAAGGAACAATATCAAGTTAATGGCGGCGCTATCTAGAGATTTATTCAAGGATTTTGTACGGTGAGTTTATGGCATTTGATTCCCCTTTTCTTTCCTATAACGTTTCTTCTATTTTTGTTGGGATAATTAATTACATTACTATTTTTTTCGTTTAAGTCTAAATTTACTCTCACTGGATCTCTACAGATTTCCGTAGAAGGTTGCAGATTCCATGGTTTTGTTCCTCTGTAATGGTGTGGTGCTGATGGGGATTCGGAAATAATTTAGCAGGTTTAAGCTGTAGTTGTGTCTGTTTTTTCGGTTTCGTACTCATACAACTAAATATGAGTGTAAACTGTGTTTCTTATTAACTTATGTGTAGGACCAAGATTCCCTTTTCAAAGATGATGAGTTATGAATTCTGCATATAGGATGGAAAGAGAGCTTAAACCTCATTTGTCTATTCTGGTTGGCTAATGTAAGTTTGACTTCTATCTTTTGTGAGTAAGTGCCACTCATAGGTGTTAGTGAATTGTAAATTTATATTATATTTCTATTTAATATGATTTGTTATTGTCACAATATATGTTTGATTTATCATTTATTTGTGTATATTTTTGGTGATTTCTAATTAATTTTTTCTTCCTTTTCGGGATGAGTTTATTCTTACGTGGTTTTATGGGAAGACTACTATTAGGTTGAAGATTACAAAACTAAAGGTGTATATAGCCTACCCTAAAGATTTTGCAATAATTTAAAAGATCATTCCACTAACAGAAATCGGTATGTCTCAACCTTCGTTTTACTTTACTTTTTAGTAGACCTGGCAAACGGGTCAGGTCGGGTTGGGTCGGGTCATGGGTCAAAACAGGTTTGGGGCAAAACGGGTTCGGGTCAAAACGGGTCAATTAAAATAAGGGTTGTTTTGGTTCCGGTCAAAACGGGTTCGGGTCGGAACGGGTTCGGGTCAGAACGGGTTCGGGTTGAAACGGGTCCAGGTCAGAACGGGTTTCGGGTTGAAACGGGTCGGTTTGGTTAAAAAATGCTTTTTTCTATTACTATTTTAGCATTAGTATTATTACCGGATACATTCTTTGAAAGACGTCTCTTTATTAATCTTAATTAAAGATACAACTGCTGTAATAACCTTTACTGCCAACGTATATCCTTAATTCATAAGTAGACGATAAACGTAAAACATATATTCTGCATCATTATATACATCTAATACCTACCAGTCAACTATTTTAGCATTAGTATTATTACCAGATACATAAGGTGCACAATGCACATGTGAACACAAACCGGCTCGCGTCGAAACGGTACAGGTCGAAACGGTACGCGTCGAAACGGTACAGGTCGAAACGGCTCGCGTCGAAACCCGTCTCGGCCCGTAACTCAATTTGAACTGAACCCGTTCCGATCCAAAACCCGTCTCGTGCGGATACTTGTGCCGGCTCGAAACCCATTCCGATCCGAAACCTGCCCCGTTTCTTTAAGACACTAACCCATATCGACCCATTTCTTTAATGTTGTCATCCCGCTTTGACCCGAAAATAACAAGATGAAATTTCAAGTGACCCATTATGACCCATTTAGTTAAAATATATTACCCAAACCAACCCATATAATTTTATGACCCATTTAATTTCAAGATTGCCTCCTCTACTTTTTAGTTAAACACGCTAGATCCAATAAGACGAGTCTCAAGTCGGAACACGAGCAAAGAGTTAGGTTTTCTGTTTCTTTTTTTTTTATATTTGACACATTACTTTCTGTGTTATTTATAGAGATTGGATATATTTGTTTGTGGCGACCAAATACGCAAGGGTGCTGCTCTTAAAGCCGTTCAGATCGCAGAGATGTTGCTGTAACCGAGATGTTTCGTTTATTCAGGTTTTATTTTGGCCCGATTAATATATAGTTGATCTGATGTTAACCTTTCAAACAAGATCTACTTGCTGATATTCTATTTGACCCGTATCGTATTTGTTACAGGTTCAGGTAAATTAAGATGTTGAATTAGCTGTTGAAGAGAATCTGCATTGTTTTAAAAAGTAGCAACGGTACTAATTATAATTGAACCAGGTCACAACCTGACCTTTGATCAAACTTTCAATACTCCAATAACTTTTTATCTATCAATTAAATGCATATTATATCTCAAACTTTGTTTATATAATCTATTGCAGGTGTCGCGCCTTCTATATCAGATGAAAATGTGGTAAGAGTAAAAATTGCAAATGTACTTGTGGAGTTGCAAGATGACGATAAGATGCAAGACCAGAGAGTTTAAACACGTTTGGTTTGATTTGATGTCTTTTTTAAATCGATTTATTTAAACAAGTTAAATGACATGATGATATAGTTTTTTAGTAGTATTCGAATCATTAACTATTTGTATTTAACCAAAACTTAAAAAAATAACCATTTGAAAAGGTTAGTCATTTTTTAGATTAGAGTAAATTACGTTTTTGGCCCCTGTGGTTATATCACTTTTACTATATTAGCCCAAAATAAGAATTTTTAACATATCTGCCCCCATGGTCTCTATAACTAACCATTTTGGCCCCTAAGTCTAGAGATCAGGGGACCAAAATGGTTAGTTATAGAGACCATGGGGGCCAAAATGGTTAAGACTTAGGGGCCAAAATGGTTAGTTATAGAGACCATGAGGGCAAATATGTTAAAAATTCTTATTTTGGGCTAATATAGTAAAAGTGATATAACCACAGGGGCCAAAAACGTAATTTACTCTTTAGATTAAAAAAAGGAGTAAAATCTTTACATCGAGAATGTCCCCAAGCAATAAGAGAATGTCCTCAAGCAATAAGATGGAGCACCCAAGATTTCTTGCGACACTAATTATATAAGTTGCGTTTAACTTCTTGCGACGCTAAAGGTAAGTACCCTATCTTTATTGTCTCTTGCTTTACATAGATGCAGCCTGGTGGAATTTTTGTTTAATTGAGGTTGATTATAAATGTATGGGACTTTGAGTCAAGAGATGTTTCAATATTTACGATCATGGAATATATAACAGTTGTGCTTGATTGTATTTAGGTTTCCGTTTATTGTTTTCAAACGATTAAACATGTTTGTTATTTAAAAAATGTTCTCTGTTTTTTATAGTCATTTGCCATTTAATAAATTTTGGTATGTATGGTTTTCTAAAAACCGTTCGTGTCTGCACACGGGTGTCACTCCTAATAATTAATTAAAAGAGATTAAACGAAATAATAATTATAAATAATTAATGACAACCTAATATGATGACAAGTGTCCATCTAATGGTTTCTTTTAAGAGTAAACTGTCAAAATGGTCCCTGAGGTTTGGTTATTTTTACCACTTTAGTCCAAAACTCAAATCTTTTAAATCTGGGTCCCTGTGGTTTTAATTTTTGTCATTTTCATCCAAAATCAAAATCTGGTCAGATTTTTCGGTTAGCATCCAACTTTTTTGTCTTTTTTCTCTTTGTTAACGTATTATTATAACAAATTAAAAGAGAGGAAAAAGATAAAAAAAGTTGGATGTTAACTGAAAAATATAATCAGATTTTGCTTTGTATTTTTTTTATTTATACACTTATGACTTATATAAAAATAATGGCCCAACCCATGTAGTAAATTGGGTGGGTTGGATAACCCGAAACCTGCGGGTATACCCGATGCCCGATGGGTATTTACCCGCTAGAAACCCGACGGGTTTTGGGATGGGTAGGGACAAGCTTATCTAACCGGGTTTGGGCTTGGGATTACCTAAACCCGACCCATTGTCATCCCTACTTATAAATCATACAAAAAAAAAAAACTTTTTTAGATATAGATTTTTTTAAAACAACCCATAACCCGTGAAGCTCACGGGTATATAACCTAGTATATATATATATATATATATATATATATATAGGTAAAGAGTACTGTACAAATCTCCTTATCGTACATTACGTACGCTACAATCTCAGCCGCCGATCATCTTCCCGCATTGAATTCGCATGTTGTTTTTTGTACCACATGCGAAATTGTTAAAAAAAACATGTTATTTCATCAAAATTAACACATGCGAAATTGGTACAAAAAACAACATGCGAATTCATAAAAAATTATCAGATGCGAAATTGTTATAAAAAAAACAACATGCTATTTCATCAAAATTATCACATGCGAAATTGGTACAAAAAAACAACATGCGAATTCATAAAAAATTATCACATGCGAAATTGTTATAAAAAAAACATGCGATTTTAAAATGCGGAAGATGATCTGACGGCTGAGATTGTAGCGTACGTAATGTACGATAAAGGCATTTGTATGATAACCGGCCTCTCTCTCTCTCTCTCTCTATATATATATATATATATATTTATAACCATTAAAAACTACATAAATATACATAATAATTACAAAAAACATAGTATCAAAATAAAAAAACAATCATTCTTCGTCGTCTTCGTCGGTTTCGAACCCAGGAATCGTTGAAACATGATCCACCAAAATCAGATCGAAGGTTGTGATGTGTATCCCTTGACTTGATCAAAAATTCATTTGACGTTTTATCTTCGTCTGTAACTGTTACGTTACCTGGTTGGGGGTCATCGTCATCATAGTAGGTAACGACCGCTCTACCTTCATCATACAAAATCATGTTGTGAAGAATGATACATGCGTACACCACGTTTCCAATCTGATCCTTGTCCCATAGTCGACAAGGCATTGCCAATATTCGCCACCTTTTCTTCAAAACACCGAATGCTCGCTCGATGTCTTTACGTGCAGCCATTTGGACCCTGTTAAACTTTAATCTCTTCGGATCTATGGTACCGTGTTTTGTGAACGATTTTACGAAAACCCCCACTCTGGGTAAATCCCATCAACTAGGTAATACCCATACACGTACTCAACCCCGTTTACAAAGAAAGTTCCTTTGGGTCCTATACCATTTACCCAATCATTGAAAAGGGGCGAGTGGTTTATGATGGTAATATCATTATGTGAACCTGGCATACCGAAGAACGCATTCCATATCCAAAGATCTTGGGACGCAACCGCTTCAAGCATGATGGCTGGCATCCCGTGAAATCCACTCGTGTGAGCGCCTTGCCATGCGGTTGGACAAAGTTCCCAAGGCCATTTCATACAATCTAAACTACCTAGCATCCCGGGTAGCCCATGATAATCGGCGTGATGTTCCAATATTTGTTGCATGTCACTGAACGAGGGCTTTCTCAAATATCTTTTCCTATAAAGTTCTAAAATACACGAACAAAAGTTGTGAAGACTTTCTCTAGCTACACGTGCAGACATTTTTAAATAGTCATCCATAATGTCCGAACTATTGCCGTACGCTAACTGTCTAACTGCGGCCGTGACCTTTTGCCACGTACTAAATCCTAATTGCCCGGTTACATCCGGTTTTTGTTGGAAATAAACATACTTCTCCTCAAGATCTCTAGATATCCTTAAAAATAAGTTTCTACTCATACGAAAACAACGCCTAAACATTTTTTCATCATACTTAGGTTCCGCTGAGAAGTAATCGCTTACCAACAAATTGTTAGCGGTGTGCCGTTCACGAGCGATGTACCTCCTCCGTTTAGGTTGCGAAGTTTCTTCCTCATCGTCTTCCACGATAGCTTTCACCACCGTCACGATCGTTTGTAGAAATATTTCCGCACCATCGTCAGATGATGATGACGATTCACTTGAACTTGAAGAACTCATGGCAAGATTGTGTTTTATGTGTTTGATATTGTGTGAGTAAAATGTTAAATATGGTAAGGTATTTATAAAGGAAAAAAGTTTTTTTTTAAATAATGCTCAACGGCTAGCCCAAACGGCTAGTTTTGTTGGCCAATCGCATCCCGCCAAGTCAGTCTCATAGCCCCGCCCCACGCCCGGCTTTAAACTCCCGCCCCATGGGCCACACCCAAACCTAAGCCCACCCAGGGTGGTGGCTTGGGCGTTTTCAGCCAACCCATGCCCCAACCCCCGCCCCATACCCCATAGTCTTATGTCTAGTGAAGATAGATATGATCGAGTGGTACCGTTGGTGGCACGATGATACTACAATGGTCCGTTAGTGATCCAAATTTGCCATTTGAAAAAAAAAAACTTTGAACTCTTGATCTCTTGTAATAATAACATTGATTTAATGCCAATGAGGTAGTCATGGAGTGGTTGAGAAAACACTTGATGTTCCTTGTGATCCAGGTTCGACTCTCACTCTTCTCATTATTTTCTGGGGTATCCAGGTGAAAAGCGAATACTGTTGGCACCGGTTCATCTTGGATGGGAAGCGGGGTTATACCGATTATTCCACCGTCGTGTCTTCGGGCGGGTGGAGGTCGGGTTTCCGCGCATCTGGGAGAGCCAAGGGGCTGACGCCCGATGTCACGGTGGTTGACACGTCGTTCATTGTCGTTCAAATAAAACATTGATTTGATGGGTTCTTTTAACGAAAAATTTGAATCAATGACATATACTAAACTATCACTGTACTTTTTTTTGAACGGCAAATTTCTTTATTCATGTCGTCTGTGCGACTTGAACCCAAGACCTCCCCTCCCAAAATGTTTTAAAGGCATTGCCTTTGCAAATAGACCACACCCCATTGGTAAAACTATTATTGTACTAGAGTGAAATTACCTAATCATATTTATTTCTACTAGGCTATAAGGGTGAGAGGGGTGGTCACCTTGTGGAGAGTGGTAAACCCCCATCAAAGTCAATCAAACCATTCCATATCAACTCCACTCTCTAGAATCTCATTTTACATTCAATCACAAGATGTGGTTCACCCAAATATTTTTTTCTTAAAAAGGAAAAAGAAAAAGAAAAAACTATAATTTGTTAAATGAGAGTGGGGCCAACAGATACCCCCTCTTTTTTGCCTCTACCTTCAAAGGGTAACTAGTCACCGATTTTCAAATTAATCATCAGGGTGGAGAGGGGTCGGCAACGGTGTTTTCGCGCGGTAAAAGGGGCCACCGCACCCACCCTGTTCACCCTAACAAGGGCATCCATAGTCATAACCCCCCATGACCTCTTTTATGGGTGGTTATATGAAAAATGACCAAAAAAAAGTGAAATGTGATGGGTTATTGGGGGTTATATAATATGAGTGTGTAACGGATGGTATGGGTGAGAAAATTAACCGTCATAACCGATAACCGAGCCATAACTGACATAACTGAATTGATTTTAACCGATAACCCACACAACCGATAGTTATGGTTATGAAGCCTTAGTTAACCGACCAATCGGTTGTGGTTACGGTTATGAAGCTTTGGTTAACCAATATGACCGAACTTGTAATGTTAAGTCTATAATTCGATATAATGAATTTATGTTTTACAATAACAATGTAGAGGTTTTTACTAATATAAAAGTATGTTAGTAACAAAAAGATATTGATGTACATACCCTTATTTTGATGAAGTACTGAGGTGTTATGATCGTATCAATCTTCTATATAACATTGAGTACATAATTAATTTACTTAAAGAAATCCCACATCTAGTTTATCCAAAAAGTGTAGTATTGGCTGTCTTATAAAAAAAAGGCCCAAACTAAGTCCAACATGGTGAGTTTCATTTTTTTTAGACCCATTAGTTTATAATTTTTAACTTTAACCCACAAGTTAGTTTAAGTTAAAGTTTTTGGTTAATAATCGAAATCGAACCATAACCGACTTCATAACCAATTAGCCATAACTGAATTTCGGTTATGGTTAAGAAAATCCTTAACCGAAATAGCGGTTATGGTTATGGTTAATGATAAAAACTGAACCAAACCGACCCATACACACCCCTAATGGATGGAGCTCCATAACCCCCTACAAACCATTACTCAATTATTATTATTTTTTTAATTTTTTATTTAATCTCTAAATTTATAAAAATAAAAAACAAATACATTTCCAAAAAATAAAAAAAACATTACAATAATTAAAAAACATTACAATAAATTAGAAAACACTCTAAACTTAAAGTCTATATTTTTTTCGTTAATCGACTTTCATTTTAGAGTTATTTCCAACACCTTTCCGGATAGGCGGTCGTGCGGCTTCGAGTAAAACTCAAAATCTCTCTCAAATTGTCTACTCCTCATAAGCTCGACCACTTCCCGGTTCTCTTGCATACGTTGAGCCCCGAGGTCGCGTATGTCTTGAAGGTGTTGGTTCATCTCAGGTACGTTGAGCCCCGAGATTCATGAACCTGGATTGGTTGTGACTATACTCGATAAACCTGGTTCCATAGACGGTTCTCGGGTGGGAATCGGAGCAACGGGTTGGTTAGGAACGTTCTTTTGGTTCGAGTCGCCGCTTGATCGAGGAGGATCGAAACCCCGGTTGTAGGGATATATGGTAGAGAGTGGTATAAAAATCTAGAGTTTTTTTTATAAAATATGGAGTGAAGAGAATGATGGTAGAGAGATTGGTATAAAAATAAGGGGGATGAAAGGTTTATATAAAGGTTTAAATTGTATAAAAATATATTTAAGAATATCACCATTTTAACTGTAACATTCACAATCCCCAACAAATATCAAGCCATTATGCCTATCACGAGAATCAGATTTTCGAACCCCTAGCATCCTGGGGGAGGTGTTTCAGAGCGATATGGGGCGTTCTGGGTGGATGCGGTGCTATGTGCCGCTCGAGTACACACAGTTTGACCATACACCAATTCAGAAGGAAACCCAATAAATCTAGGAAAAACTCCCTTGTGAGAATCGAAACCAGAACCTAATAGTCCCTAAGTCTTATCCCACCCTGAAAATGTTACTAGACTATAATGCCATGGAAATTGATTTGATGGTTGATGGTTGATTGTAATCTAATACTTTTTAGATTAAAAGATATAAATCAAACACATTGATTTGATGTAAATCATAGTTAGGGAGCCAGGCCATTAATCGATTTGGGCTCGGGTGATTGTCGCCCCCTTTGGCGTAAGAAAACGTGTTATGCAGGGGCTCTTTTGGTTCTTAAGTGAAAAAAATGTTGCGATGTGACTATGTTGATATCATGTAGGTGTACTTTTTTTCACTCTTCACACCACTAAGTTATGTTGTGCAGACTTTATCGGGACTTTATATGAAATGTGGTATTATGTTGAGATCATTAAACTTGATTGAATAGATTAATTGGTTGGTATAATATTTAGTATTGAGTAAACTTCTGTTTTGCTCCCTGTGGTTTGGTCACTTTAACGGTTTTACCCCAAACCTTTCAAAATAGCCATTTTATTCCCTGATCTTTGAAGGCCTTCATGATTTTGCTCCATGCCCCTAACTCCATCTAAAGTATTCGTTAAGTAAAAGGGCATTTCAGTAATTTTATAAATGTAAGTATTAAATTATTTGTTATTAATTCCTAAAATCAATTTTTTTATTGATAAATCTATTGTTGTCTGTTATGTATCATCAAACCCATTCTTCATTCAAAAAAGAAAATCAAACCACCAGTACATCACCATTCATCACCTCACCATTCATCACCAGCAACCTATCCCCTCCCTCTGCTGCTAATCGACTACCACCACTGCCATTCCCACCAAACCGCCATCACCATTACCACCAGTCCGCCACCGCCATCACCACCATCGCAAACTCCACAGATCTGGCCACCACCACAACCTTGGTTCAAAACCCTAGATACAGTTGAGAGGCCGCCACCGGCGACTTCCTTCGCCGTCGACACCAATAGTATCAGTAAATCATCATCGTCATCAACAATCAACGGCAACATCATCATCATCAAAAATCAGCGGCAGTTGGGGGTGTATTATCAGAGGAAAACAGGTGACGTCGCCGACATCTCTCTTCCGCGTCTCTCTCTCTCTCTCTCTCTCGCTGTGGTGTGTGTAAGACGGGGCAAAGGGGGTTGCAGGGGAAGTTGAGGTTGTATCGTCAGAGGAAAGTAGGTGAGGGGAAGGAATGGTTGTGCGGGGTTGGTGTGCCGGAGAAACAAGAAGGCCGGTGGCCGGACGGAACTTCTCCGGTCGCCGGCAGAGAAGACGAATGGTTGTGGTAGGGTTTGGAATGTGTGGCAGCGATGGAGATGAACATGAATCTGTATGTTAAGAGAGAGAGAGAGAGAGAGAGAGAGAAGATGAATCTGTATTGTTATTATATATAATATAATCTTTTATTTATAGTTTTACTAAAATACCATCGGTTTTATATTTGAGATTACCAAAATACCCTTTAAGTTAATAAACAATTTGGATGGAGTTAGGAGCGGGGAGCAAAATCATGAAGGCCTTCAAAGATCAGAGAGTAAAATGACTATTTTGAAAGGTTTGGGGCAAAACCGTTAAAGTGACCAAACCACATGGAGCAAAACGGAAGTTTACTCTTTAGTATTAAAAGATCATCAAAATACCTCTATGCCTACGATTTGCCTTAACGCATAATCTGACTCGTTAACATCTCCATAGCCAACTAATCGCCATTCCAAGTCTCATAAACAATTAACAACCAAACCGCCCCAAACCCGTTTGGAACCCGAGGACTCACACCGGGTCCCCATGTGTGTGCACCACCTTCACCTCATGAAACATACACTTATGCATGTATCAATCACACTCATGTTTTCAATTAATACCTCATCTTCATGCCATACCAATGTCCTCTATCATCATTACCTAGTCAGAAGTACGGTGGAGGTTACCAGTTTGGAAAAAGTGTTGCATAGGCACGTGGATTCGCTGCCTTTTTTTTTTCTTATCTTGGGTTGAAGGTTGGGGCCAAGATGAATCGAATTAACAATTGGCAACTTATCTTTGACATGTTTGACTGTCATTTGGTGGGTTGGAAGGCGAGTGCCTCTAGATAGGGGGTCAGTTAACCATACTGAAATTTGTCTTGGAGTGTTTACTGTCATATTATTTTTCTTTATACAAGGCCTCGGTGAAGAATATCAATATGTTGGAAGCCAAGAGTAGACGGTTCTATTTGGGGGGGGGGGGGGGGGGGGCAACAAGGGGGTAAACAAGACGTGTTACGTAGCATGGGATCAAGTGACTAAAGATAAGAAAGATGAGTGTTTGGGTCTATGCCCTCTTAAAACCTCTAACTTGGGTTTTGTATCTAAATGGTGGTGGAGATTTACGTTGGAAAAGGGAGCTTATGGAGGAAGTTAACATCGGCAATCCACTTTACCCCTCGTTCGTGGTCGTCTATCTCTTTTTAAAAATCCTTTCATGGAACGTGGGGTACTATAATGAATCTGGAAAATTGATTGACTGCGAAGAATGTTTCAGGGCGAAAACTATCAAAGGATACTTATCCGCAACTTTTTCGTATGGAGTCTAAGAAAATGTTTGTGGTTGTTGACCGTGTGAAGAAGGTTGATAATATGGTGGTTTATTTGTGGGCATGGAAGTCTCAAGTTATTGTTAGGGACTTGGGTACTAAGATTCTAGACACGGAGGAAATAAAGTTCGAAGGAAGTCCCTTGGTAATGAATGTGATAAATGGTATTCGCTTGGGGATAGCTCGGGTTTTTTTTTTTCTGTGGTTTCTATGAAGAATCTATTATACACAATAGAGGAGATGCAAAGGGTTAACTCATGGGATTGGAATAGTTGAGTGCCTTTAAAAACTAAAATTTTATATGTCGGAGAGTCCTTCTAGATTAGCTACCTACCATGGATGTGTTACGTGCCCGGGTCCGAGTAAGTGCCAAGTTGAGATCGTGCAACCATGGGAAGAGTTCATGCAATGCAAAGTTATTTTAATTGTTTTCTTATTTTAGTTTAAATGTCTAATTTAACATGTGGTCAAATAATGGGAAATAGTGGGGATGCCCATGATCTCAAGTTAGCCATAGTTTTAGGAGTTTGTTAGTTGAGTGGTTACGTATTCTTGTGCTCCTTAAAAGGAGGTTTTTGTTTATTGGAGGAATATCAATGAAATATATGAATTAATCTGATCATCTTTCTAATGTTCTTCTGGATTCTCTCTCTTTTCTAAGGAAATCCCAAATTGGTACATAACAATTGGTATCAGAGCGGTCTTGATCCCCATCAATGGACGCTCTTGAAGTGAAGGCTACATTTAGTCGGATTGAGTCGACTCTTTTAGAGATGATCAATCTTCTAAAAATGGAGTCCCAAAGATGGGCAACCTACAGCCACATCGCTTCCGCCGCGTCACCACCACTTGTGTCACCCGTTCCCACCACACCACCACAAATCGCTACCCAACCGCAACCAACAGTCCCTACACCACCCCCTCCGTTACCATCAACCGTTGCTGCACCATCTGAGACACCACCACCACCTTCCTCCGCTGCACCATCACCAACTTCCGCCATTAAACCACCGACTTCCGCACCATCACCATCCGTCATTACCTTGCCACCAAAGCAAGCCCCTGTAACCAACCCGGTGGCTCCAAAATCTCCATCGAAACCAACTCCAAAATCCACACCCGCAACCAAACCTCCTCCACTCATGCTGCGTAACAACCGAAGCTCATGGGTAAACAGAGAGGAACCGACATATGGTGTACATGCAAAACATGAGTGGCGTCCACCGTGGCGCTTGATGGAAAGGGCTCCGCGTGCTATCGTACGAGTTGAGTGGCGTCCGCCATGGTTCACCAAGTCATATCCGGATTTTCGCCTTGAGGACAAGGCGAGTTCGAGTGGGGTGGATTGTTACGTGCCCGGGTCCGAGTAAGTGCCAAGTTGAGATCGTGCAACCATGGGAAGAGTTCATGCAATGCAAAGTTATTTTAATTGTTTTCTTATTTTAGTTTAAATGTCTAATTTAACATGTGGTCAAATAATGGGAAATAGTGGGGATGCCCATGATCTCAAGTTAGCCATAGTTTTAGGAGTTTGTTAGTTGAGTGGTTACGTATTCTTGTGCTCCTTAAAAGGAGGTTTTTGTTTATTGGAGGAATATCAATGAAATATATGAATTAATCTGATCATCTTTCTAATGTTCTTCTGGATTCTCTCTCTTTTCTAAGGAAATCCCAAATTGGTACATAACAGGATGTTCTATCTAGGAGGGGCATTTTCATTAGCCCTTTGTTTGCCTTTTATGCACGTCATCGATGGAAACGTTGAACTCCTGCTTAGTTTATGTCATGTTGCCTCTGTGATGTGGCAAAGCATTTGCTCGTGGTGTGGCATCCAACCAGTCTTCACCTTCTCGAGACAAGACACGTTTGGCATAAAAAATTCGTGCACGGTTCGATTCTTAAAAAGATCTTTTTCAATCAATTATTATATCAGCGTGTTGGTGTCTTTAGAAAGCTTAGAATGACCTAATTTTCAAGAATGTGCCAGTCAAGGTGGATAGCATACATGCAAAGGTCAAGTCATACAGTTTTCTTTGGATTAATAATCGATACAAAATATTGCCATTGAATTGGTCTAGTCAGAAGTCCTTTGATTTATAAGCGTCTTCTTGTGTTTGTTGTTTGTTGCCCTTGCTAGCGGGTTATGCCTTTTCTAAGAAAAGTTGTTGTTAGATTTTTTTTTCACAAAAATGATGTATATTGTTTGCGATTCATCCCATTCCTTTCTTTAAGTTCCACAATTGGTCTATATTTTCACTCATATATCCATTCATTTAACTCAGTTAAGTAGTATCATGTGCCCTAAACGTGAGAAAATTCCGGTTACTTTTCTTTCATCTTCTACCTCTATATGATAAACAAAATTGACAAAACCTCAAAAAACTAAACCGAAAGTAAATGTTTAAACCATGCAAAATACATGACATATCAATTAACATATTTAAAATGCGAATCTATATTAGTTCGATCAAAATTCAAGTAACACACCATTTTACTTATAAACTCGTTCTAAGTTGTCAAAATTACCATTATTTTATGTAACCCAACCCTTAGGCGATCGGGTTGGTATACAAACATTGCGAGGGTGTGGGCCAGACGTGGATACTGCCAGGGAACACCACATTGGGCCTTATGACGCCATTGTTGTCACTCCTGCGTGGAACGTGCACCGAAAGAGAGAGAGAGAGTGAGGAACCTCAATTAAATTGGTTACTATGTTTATTAAAAATAACTAGTAGGATTCCCCCGCGCTACGCGATGGGAACTTGATTGGTATTAATTTGGTTTGTTACCATACTGACATTCGCTATAGCAAACGAAAACCGAAAAACAAAACCAGAAAAAGAAAGTCGTGATGTGAACCACATGATATCGACACATGTTATACATTGATTGAAAACTTAAACCCTAAACATATACCAGTACTGATTCCAAAACTATTAATATTGGGACTGATCTTGTTCGGCCAGAATTAATTAGGTTTGTCAAGGTACGAATACATCACCGATAGTTGTATAGTTTAAGATGCTGACTCTAAAATTAAATAAAACTCTGTTTTCACAAATATATATATATATATAGGGAGAGGATCATGAGAAAACTACATATAAATGAGAAAACTAGAAAATTAACTAAAAAAAAGCTAAAAAACATACCAATTTTTTTTTTACAATTTTTTAACAAAAAATCGCTACTTTTTATACATAAAAAAATTTCAATTTTTTTTTTTTTTTTTTTTGTTGTATTGCACATGTGTAATATATGTGTACTACACATGTGCACTATATCCGTAATAGTGCACATGTGCAATACAACAAAAAAAATTATTTTTTTTTTGAAAATTTTTTTCCAAGTATAAAAACCTGCGATTTTTTTATAGAAATTAAAAAAAAAATTGGTATGTTTTTTGGGTTTTTTTAGTTAGTTTTTTGGTTTTCTCATTTAAACTAGTTTTCTCATGATCCATCCCATATATGTATATATATATATATATATATAAACGGGATCTGGAGAAAATGCTCAAAAGTGTGAGAATGGTGAGAACGCTTTCTGGCCCAACACGTGTCCCGCCGCTTAGAAAAGGGCGGAGGGGCTTTTTTGTCCTTTCATCTTCTGCTTTTCCAGTTCCGCTTTTTCCCAATGTTGTTTTAATTTTTGGCTTTTAAAATTTTTGGCGTTAACCAAATTCAATAATTAATGTCGTTTTAATAGTTTCATTGTATCAACATTTTGGCGTTTATGGCGTTTATTCACATCGTGCCATTGGAACCCAGGGGGCAGGAAATCTATATGAATGGCGTTTTTCAAGGGGTTTATACAAGACGGCCCATTGTTGGCGTTTTACAATTGTTATCTTGGCGTTTTACAATTGTTGGATTATATTTCAGCCACAATAAAAAAAATACAAGCGAAAAAAATAAATTAAAAAATCCTAATCGGATCTCTCTTTCACAATATTCAGTGTCATCAGTCTCTCTGTTCTTTAATACTACAAGAACTGACACCAAAATATGGCGTTTTATGTAAAACTTAACAAACCCATCGGTTTAATTATTTTGCCTGCGCGTCTGTTGAAGTGGTTTTTTTTTTGTGGATTTTTTGGGACATAGATCTATGACGTGTGGGTGTCTTTTTCGCTTTTTCTTCATGTTGATCTTCATCTTTATCATCATCCCACTCTTCAGTGTCATTGATCTCTTCTCCTCATCCAAGCCTTCTCCAAGAACAAAAAAATACAAAATGCCATATGACTGGCATTAGTATTTTTTTTCTTGAATTTGTGTCCATCTCATGCAGCAAAATCTTACTGAGTTACTCGCATCCCCTAACAATTTTTTTTTTGCCGTTTTACAGTGAGTGGTATTTTAGTATTATTGGTGTTTTTTTTATCAAATGGAAGTTGCTGAGATGTATCATTTTATATGATCTCTTTTTGGCGCCTAAGTTAGGCGGTGCGTTATTATAATAAAGTATTTGTCTTTTCAGTTACTGTTTGTAATTATTGTTTTTGACAAGCTTTATCTCTGAAGTCTGTAACACGTACCATCTTTCAAGTTTGGCGTTTTAGATTCTAATATAATAAATTCCCCCTATCTTCAATTTTTCTGATTTGAAGTTACTATTTTTTAGTTACATTTTCAAGTTTGTTTGTTTTTTTTTTTTTTTGGGTTTTTTATAATACTTTTTTAAACTAATTTTATTATAGTTGGGAGTTTTTTGTGGCGTTTTACGGGATGATATCGTTTAAACAACCATTTTGGTTGTTTTGGCATTTTTATTATATATGGCGTTTTTATTAAATATGACGTTTTTATTATTCAACAATCAACTGAAAAGGAAAAAAAAAAGAATACATAATTTTTTTTATAATACTTGTTCAAAGTAATTTTATGATGGTTTGATAAACGCCAAAGGTGTAAGACATTTGCCTTTTTGGCTTTTTTATTAGATATGACGTTTTTTTATTAAACAACAATCAACTGAAAAAGAAAATTAAACAAAATAAATATTGATCTTCAAATCTTCATTGTCACCAGTCTCTTCTTCTTATGAAGCATCTTCACTGGCTGTTTCGACTTTCGTTTGAAATCAGCATCTTTTTCTATAATTTATGTCCATATCATGCAACAAAATGTTATTGAGTTTACACCCTTTCAGCGAAAATGTTATCTTTTTTGGCGTTTTTCCGAGAAAAAGAACACCACAAAATAAACCATCTTAAAACTGTAAATTTTGATCATGCTAAAATCAATAAAGTGTTGCTGTATGGTGTTGGATAACATTGTTAATCCTCAGTTAAGAAAGATAACTGACAATGTTGTCAACACCATACAGCTACACTTTATTGAGAGAAATATATTTGATGTTTGGGTTTTCTGGCGTTTATCAGTCGAATGTTATATATTAAATATGGCGTTTGGGGATTTTGTTTTGTGTTTTTTAATTGAAGTTCTGAGTTGTTGTATATATAGGATTTTTTTGGCCGTTTTTTTAGGCGGGATTTTACTATAATTAAGTTTGACGTTTTATATCTAATGGCATTTTTAGCAGATGTTGTGTGATTTTTGTTTTGGCGTTTTATTTTCATGAGATAGCGTTTTGTTTGGAGTAGTCAAAAGACGTTTTTACCCTTAATGTAGCGCGTCCACGTAATAAAATTGATGTTATTTACGAACGCGTCAATCTAGTCCATAGATTGTTTTGATCGGACGATCGTTAAGCGTTCTCACCGTTCTCACACTTTCTACCGTTTTCTCTAAATCCCGACCCTATATATATATGTATATATATGTATACTAAAATGTCGAGAAAGAAATATTAAACACAACTGCATATTCAACTTTCTTAACTAGTTACCAAACTCTATGTCTATAATAATTTATACCAAAATATTAGGAAAAAAAAACTAATTTATACATAACTGCGTTAAAAAATTTAAACACAACTCTGTATTAAACTTTCATACCTAATTATAAAACTCCGTTTTTGACAAAAATTATAGCGAAATGTTAGAGAAAAAAAATAGAGTAAATTACAAGTTTTGTCCTTTATGTTTACATCAAATTTCAGGCGCTGTCCTTTAAGCCAAAAGTTGACAGGCGGTGTCCTTTACCTTTCAAAATCTTGCAGGTTTTGTCCTTTAGGCCAAACCTGGTTAGAAATCTCAGTTAAAATATATCATGTGCAAGGCACATGAGGGTAAAATGGTCATTCCCTCTCAAGTCATTTAATTCTCCATTTATATCCCACACCAACCCCTCAATTCACACCAAAATCATCTCTTCAATTCATCTGGCAACCAATTTAGGGGTTTCTTCATTCCTCATCTGCCACAGAATCAGATTGAGAATCCGAGCCCTCAACAAGCTCATGCTCATTTGAAATTCCATTTTCTATTGGTGGATTTCCAATTTCGGGAATATTATCTGCCAGCTCAGGTTTCTTTGTAGAATGAGGATCGGGAATGCGTAACTGTTTATTCATCCAATCTCCCATTGATTTCAAAACCGCAACTAAACACTTCATAGCTTCAAGTTTTATGGTAATATCCTGAGGTGGCAAAAGTGTAGTTGCAACTCCAGGTGGGACCCCTTGGGCAGTCTTAAGAAGCCCATTGACCATTTTGTTAAAAGATTAGAGCACGGTCAACAGTCTACATTATAGTTTTCAAGGTGATCCATATGATGATATAAATGTCAATGTGTTAGTTACCATACCTTTCAAAAATGTTAGATGAGTTGACATCACAATCATAGTTGACAAATATATCAACTAAAACCTGTGAATCAACACATAATCTTTCGAGAAACCGCAGTACTATCATCTTTTGCTGAAAATTAGGTTGAGCGACATTCTCGAGAACTCTGAGAACAATCATGGGAAAGAATACTCCGATTTCTGCCTTCAAGCCAGCTCGAAATCTCGACAACAAGCTAATGAAAATTGAGCAAGAGAGCTGAAATACAATTATAAGGGTTGATGCGCTTAGTGGCACCTAAAAACCTGCATCACAATGAAAATAAAAACCTGATCCCTCTAGTGAAGTTTGAGTGCTTTGGAGGATGAAGAAAACCCTAATTTAATTGCCAGATGAATTGAAGATATGATTTTGGTTGAGGGGTTGGTATGAGATATAAATGGAGAATTAAATGACTTGAGAGGGAATGACCATTTTACCCTCATGTGCCTTGCACATGACATATTTTAACTGAGATTTCAAACCAGGTTTGGCCTAAAGGACAAAACCTGCAAGATTTTGAAAGTTAAAGGACACCGCCTGTCAACTTTTGGCCTAAAGGACAGCGTCTGAAATTTGATGTAAACATAAAGGACAAAACTTGTAATTTACTCAAAAAAATAAGCATCATATATTCAACTCTTATAACTGTTTGTATAGCTTATGTGAAATTAAAAAAATAAGATGAGGTCTTTAAATTTAGAAATTTAAAATGTCACAAAATAGAAATTCATTTCCAAAAAAGTCTGCAATTGCATTGGTAGTTTCAATAATTCCTTTAGCTTGCACTCCTTCAAATCCTACGTTACAAGTGTAAGAACATGTGTAGTGGAAGGGGAAGATAATGCTCTCACCCTAGGGAATTTTACGCCATGTGGCGGTCCAGTCAGCAAAGGGGCATTATTGGGCGTTTTCTAAAATTGATGTAGTGGGGATGGGGCATTATTGGGGCATTAAATAAAATAAAGAAAAAACACAGAAAAATCTTATTGGATAAGGAGAAGGGGGCTGAAAGATGATTGGACAAGGGAGAAGGGGGAAGGCGTTTTATATAAAACGCCAAATTCATTTTTTTTTCAAAAAAAAAAGCCAAAAAACGCCCTATGTAATGGGAGGGGGGCGTTTTTGGGCATTATTTTTTAATTAAAAAAAAAACGCCCCACTACACATGGTCTAAGAGCATGGAAAGAGGAAAAAAATACATTTTGAAAAATGGCTAGAATTGCAATTGGTAGTTAGGTGGCAGAATATGATTCGTTTGTGAGTCACTTACAAGTTGATTTAGATTTTACTATAGCTAAGGACTTTTCTATAATAATAACTACTAAGGCGCTGGTTGTTTTTTCAGAGGTAAAATGTCTGCAATCTGCGGATCACATCTGTAGACATCTATAGGCAGAAGAGGTGGACCAAACCTCTGCAGTCTGCAAGAATAAGACTGTTTGTTTTTTAACTTCTTCAAACTGCTGAAATAAACTGAAATTTAGATAAAGTGAACATAACAGGCACAAATAATAAAAATGATAAAGCATGATCTACTAACAAAATGCTCTAAATACATAGAATCGCACATGTTATCCAAATCCCTCCTTGATCTTCCATTCACCACAATGCCTATACCTAACCTCTCAAAAACCCTAATTGAACATTTTCAAAATTACAATTCACAGTGACCAAATTCGAACTAAATCAGCAATTAACCAACTCCAAAATAGCTAAACAAATCAACAATAATCGTGATTACCTCTGAAGAAGAATAAGTCGAATCGAGACCGTTGGCGACTGGTGAAGCGGAACGGCGGTGATTAAGAGAGAATCTTCGGTCAGAATCGGAGAGATCCGATGGCCTGTGGTAATCATCTCCGTCATCATCGTCGTCGTGAACATCTAAGGCTGGAGGGGGTGAACGGCTGGAGGGGGTGGCGAAGGTAGAGGGGGTGGCGGAGGTGGCGGAGGTGGAGGGGCGACGGAGGTGGAGGGGGTGGCGGAGTGTAACGCTCCGCGTTTTCATGACTTTCCTAATTTAGAAATCGAATCTAAAAAAAATCTATTTTTAGAAGCTTGCCTCTTTCAAAATTATAATCCGTCGTATCGTCGGAAATCTTTTATCTTTATTTTAATTCGTTATAAATAACCGGTGGCTCACTTTTTCTAAGTAATGGGGAAGAGGACCGAAACATGCCACTAAAAGACATGGTTAACTTTTCATTGTTTAATTAATTAATTTTACAATTTAAAAAAGCTTATTATTTTTTTATAAACTAAGTTAGTCTCGTTAAAATTTTAAAGTTAGTAAACTAACCTAGTTAGTTTAGCGATGAAGTTGGTTCTTTGAAATTATAATATAAACTTGAATTAATTAAACCACAGGGACTGTTTATGCCAATTTCTAAACTATCCGTTCTGTTACAACAAAATAAATAGGTCTTGCCCTAATACACTTCTTTTTTTCTTTTGAACAGCCGCACTTAACTTTGGTCTTCTCCTCTTTTCTTTGTTTGATTGTCTGCCTTCCCTCTCGATCAAATCCGGCGACCGGAGTTCTGTTCCGGCCGACCACGCACCCACCCAAGGCCCTCCTTTTGTGGCCGCACCCACAACACCCCTCGTCTCCCATCTCCGCCTTGAACCACCACACCGAACCCCACCACTCCTCCACCTCTATTCGAATGAACGGCCGGCCACCACCATTTTGGTGGTGGCATATGGCGGCGCGTGTACAGGCGGGAGAGGAGTGAGACACGGAGAAAGAGAAAAGAGGATGTCGGCGGCGGCGGCGGTACTCGGTGACGAACGGCGTCAGTTCCGGCGATTCAGAGTTGGTTCGAGCTCCGGTCGACGTGGTTTCAGTCCAGTCCGGTTCGAGTCTCTATTCGGGTTAGTTTTGAGACCAGGCCTTTCTGATTGTGCCCGATTCAAGTTACGTTCAGATTATCCCGATATCGGTTGATGCGGGTCTCCAAAAAATTCGCGAAACGATTCATGTTTAATTATAAAACGAAGTCTATCGGATTCCAAAATTCTTATAAAATAAAAATATATGTATAATTATTTTGATAATACTTCTATAGTAATTGACGGGCTTGTTTTATAATTATCGCATAAACTATATAAATATATGCATGTATATATGTATACTTATACATCGACTAGTTATACCTTAAATTCCAATACAAATCCTCTGTCTTTAATTCGTTTACTCATGCACCTTCGTTTGCCCATTTAGGGTGACCTCGGTGTTCCATCCTCCTAATCGCTTACACTCGTCGACAATTGGATAATCGGAAGACTTAGCAATTTTGTGAGTATACTCGAACCCATTTTTACTTTTAAACACTTTGGGTGCAACATGTATTCTATATTAAACTCACGAAACTTTGAAACTATTTGAATCACTCTCTATCCATATTTGAACATGAAACTATATGATGCTTGTTAATCTCGTATGTGATGTTAAACTTTTGTGTCTATATGCTCATTAACTTCGTACAAGCCCACCTTAACAATTATAGCGCTATAGGAGTAATGCACCGCCCACGATTCTTGGGGTATTGTTAAGTCAAACATGTTAACCTCCCTTTATTCTAATTGGGGATAGGCTATTTTAACGCATTGGATTCTTGGGTTTGAACATATACTTGACACTGTTACGACATACTAGTAACTTGCATTTTTGTGATTCATGTTGGATACGGGCCTTAGACTACTTTAAAACCATTTTTATGCTATGTATCAAAACTTGTATACTCGCCTTTGCTTTTGCATTGAACTCTATTTTAATACATGTTGCAGGTTCGATAGACAAGATGATGCTAAGTGAAGAAACAAGACTTAAGTGACATAGAAACACACTTAGACTAAATCTATTTGTACTCTATAAATGGGAACAATGTCGTCTTTATTTGATTCTTGTAAGACGTTAGAAATTTATGAAATTTAAAGTAAACTATATTGTCACATAGTATTATGATGTCTCTTGCAATCTAGTTTTCGTCTCATCCCGATGTTTCCGCCATCGGTTGAGGTGTGACAGATTGGTATCAGAGCCATAACTATAGGGAATTAGGAAAAGTATGAATGTTTTAACCTACTCTATAGTTTTAGAGCTTTATTTTTATGTTTTGCTTGAAACTACTTGCTTGCTATGTTATTTGCTTTTATTTATTCTCTTTTGATCTTTTAAACATATATGTCACTTATGTGTTACACTAGACATGCTATACTTGTTTTATTATGTGTCAATACTTGTTCCATTGTTTGATTCCTTGTGTGTATTCTTGACATATTTCTCTATGTGTTAGTACTTGTTTCATTGTCCCATTCTTTATGTACCATTCTTGATGTGCCTTCTTATGTGTTTATACTTGTTTTTGTATTCCTTTAACATACGCCCTTTTCTAAAGCATTTTACTTGATTTTTCTTAAACTCGAAAACACTCGTATTACACAAACGAGACGAGTTTACCAAAATAGGCGTGAAACCCGCAATTTGGTAAACGACTCTCATTCCATTTAATTCTATTTTTGCACGAAATTCACCATTAAGTTAGGAGTGAAATCCACATCTTAATGGAAATTTCAAATTTAAATTCTATTGGACCCTCGTCAACGTGTCGAAATTTAATTTTGACCCGACGAGTACCAACCACACTTAGGGTACGAATTCGTCAAGTTAGGGGTGAAACCCGCACCTCGTCGACTAGTCCCACTCCTTGATTTTCATAAATCCCGCCAAGTCTCGAATTGTCGATTGAATTGGAACACGTAATAACCGGAAGGGTAAATACTGTTAACCGACGTGTCGGCGAGAGTATTTCATCTATTAGGCCAAAGCATGCTCTCAAATTCAAAAGACTCTTCGACCGCTTGGGTTAGTCAATTTTCCGTTCAGGAACCATCCAAGTTTCTTTTTATCAAACTTACGCTTTATTTTTTTCGATCTTTTATAATGAAACTCTCTTTTGTCAATTTTGAACCATTTTTGAGATTTCATTTTTGCGCACACATCATACTATTACTTTCATACGATTATACATTATTAGCATGCATAATTTCACGTAATTTTATTTACATTTTTGTAACAACGAGTGGAGACATATCATCAAGATAGGAGTGATTTCCTTACCTTGACTGTTAGTGCAGTATGTGTCTATCGCCTTCGTCAATCAAAACCGTAGCAGAAACAGAAGAATTCTAGCGTTATATTGTAATATCTAGTTAAAAGGGCAAGGTGGCAATTTTGTAAATAAGGGGAAATCCCTTATAATCTTGTGCCTATAAATAGGGAGCTATAGTGTTAGACATAAGATTTTTTGCTCATTTGGAGTTTTGGAGAGCTAATCTTAGAGAGAGAAAGTCTAGAGAGAGAAAGTCATCAAACGTGATTCTCGGGGCATTGTACTCGTCATATTATTCTATAGAATCACGGTTATAGTACGCTCTCGTGTGTTTGGTCACGTTCGTGTACGGATTCCGCACGTCACACGTTCGTTTTGCAATCCTTCGGTGTCAAAACCGATCCTACATTGACGACTAACTCCGCTTCTTTTCTCATCTTACAACGACCTCACCAACGGATTAGGGGTGATTCCCTTACCTAGGTGATCGTTACCGATACTTTCTTTTAATAGACTATATTATGTAAACACTATCATGTTTACATCTAAATCGCTTATCATTAGTCAAATCTCTAATTATATCAAAATGCATTGATTATATAAACGAACTTCTTATCTTACAATCTATTTTCATATAGCTCACACACACAAAATTCGTAATCTTTCAGTAAACGCTTATTTCTCGACATTCAAAACTTTACGAAATGCTACTCACCAACTTAGTCGGTCTAATAAATCCATTGCCCATAAAATTTCATATTCCACGTAATTACTAAAACGCACTCATCTTGCATCATTATACTAAAGATTGTTATTTTTCAATTGATAATTAAACCAACTTTTCATACAAAATATTACAAATATTATCCGATCGTTTGTCAAAACTCTTTTCAAGATCAACAAAAACATTTTATTAAGGACACCTTTCACGATCAGTAAGTGCATATACCAAATTCCTTTTTCTAAGGATCAACTTTTTCACCAGAATCTGGAAACTTCAAAATTTTTGTCACGCCCCGATATTTCCACATATTACCGGTGGGGAGTATTGTGACGTAGTTGATACCATCATAGTCAAACAACACAAATTTTAAATGCACAGCGGAAGCAAAAGATGAATCACATTACAAACCAAATGAAATGTAATATCAAAGTATTATAAACGGAATGTAAAGGATCCATAGGCGGATCAACTAAAAGATAATTGTTCAACATACTTTAAAATCTAAGCTTGCAAGACTCTTTATTGATGCTAGGAGTAGCCAGCCTATTCCGTCTAGTACCTGCACTTAGCCTTTTTTTGGAAAATACGTCAGTTTATACTGGTAAATACAATTAACTGACTCGTTTTGAAAAGGTTAAAAAAAATTGATTTGAATGCACATGGCACAAAACTTTTTATAACTTGGGATAATTATTTATATATAAACTTGTAAAAGAATTACATGTTCGTTATACGTTCAGTAGTCCGGGTTGAATACCGGGTTAAAGATTAATAGACACACCACATGATATAATCCCGCGGCGAGTTATTCTCGAACCGGCGGTTATACCTTTTTATATATATACACTGGCAGGTGTATGCCTACACCCCGTGCTTAGGTCGTGGCCATTTCAATGAATGATGCCAAGGATATCCGGGACATGGTCATTAACCCCCCAAAGGCTTTAAGCAAACAAAACAGTTTAAACGGGTCATCTCATTGAATTAACCTTTATATGATTAACAATTCAATTCCCGACCAAGCGGTATTTTATATATCGTACCCCAAGCTCGTATAAGGGAAAATAAGTTAAAAGTATTTACCTGAGCAAATTATTCAATTTATCTCAACCGTATTCAATCAGCAAATGCAGATAGCTTTTACTGGGCTTCTAAATCTGGAACGAAGGTTTTTAATAACCTATTAGATTCCTAACGGGTCTTAATTAAGCCTATGCTTAGACCGGTTAGTTTTAAAGGAGGATATACGGTTCAGACGCAAGATTAAGCGAAGACCGGATTAGAATGTGATTTAGACCCGACAAGTTTGTATACTTGTTTAATATGGGTAAACTAAACACATTCTGGATTTTGAGATAAAAATGATAAGGTTTGACCCGTTTCGGCTAATTTACGCAAACTAGTTACATAAACCGATCCAAACGCGAAAAGTGCGTAACAGGTAACCAAATGAGTCATGAACATGTTTCCTAAGTTAATATGCCTTAAATGTTGTGATATCAGTAGGATTCCTTCAATTATGCCCAAAACGAATTTAAACTCAAACTATGCCCCGTAGGGGCATTTTGGTCATTTTAAAGGTTATAAAAGAGTTTAAATATTAATCTGAGGTTTAGGTATGATATAATCAGTAAAAATACTTAATTTAATAAGTTATATCAGTAGGGTATTACATATATGTGAAATTTACCATCTATAACCAAACTAAGCACCGAAAGGGCATTTTGGTAATTTCACGTAAGGTTTAAAGGTCAAATTTGGAAATCTGAGTTTAAAACTTTTGCTTACTATTAAAGTATAAAAATTTACTAAAAATATCAGTAGGTATCAAGTCCTATATATTTAAAATAGTTTTAATACATACTATGCGTCAAAAATGCGTAAAAAGACGGTTTTAAGCGATTTCCGGGTTTTATAAGAAAAGGTGATATTTTTATAATTCCAGAAGGCTCAAAATATTTTATTTATCATATAAAATCAGTAGAAAAAGGTTTGGTATCAAAATGATTTGTAAAACTCATTTTATAGGCCGAAAGGGCAAAACCGACAATAACCGAATCGAAGCTAGAACCCTATGTTATGCTCAGCCTAAAAATAAATAAAAATCTTCAAAAATCCCAAAATATTATTTTATATCTTTAGGTAAAAAGTTTGGTATTAAAAATTGGGTTTAGATAGGCTATACGCTAATTACGTCGTTTAATTAATAAAAAGCTTTTCATTTACGCTGATGAGCATAACTCCTAATCTAAACCTCAAACTGATGTCAAATTTTTAGGGCAAGTCTATAAATCAGTAATAAAGGTTTCTATTCTTTTAAATTTTCAAAAATATCATTTTAAGGTCATATGGGCATAATAGTCAACATTTAAGCATATAACGGAAACATGCATATGAATCGGATAACTAAGGAACCAAGTTGTATAACCTCAGAGGGTTACACTAATCTATAACTTGGTTCTAATAGAGCTCTAAGTCATATCTAAACTAAGCTAAATCAGGTCCAAACTAAAAGTCAAAGCAAAAGTTAACTTTTGCAGCTTTCGGTTCCAAACCGAGCCTAAACTTAGAATTGTCGGGTTGAACATGCTTAGACATGTTCAACTAATATTTACCAAGTTATTAAAGTGAGAAAACTGATTTTATGGCTTCTATATTAATAGTTATGAATTTTATTTAAAACTAACCCGTTTGACTTTTATTTGACCCGACAATTTAACTAAGTAAACGTGGTAATTAGGAGGTGCCCTTTTGAGGGTTCAACACCTACCTAATTACGGTC
>JARYGA010058528.1:0-28301 GCA_030545235.1 Helianthus tuberosus
CTTCGAATGGTTCTTTATACTCAGAGCCTGACTAGCCTGATGATTTTAACAAATTTGGCACACCCTTCCTGGGTGATATCTGTTGTTGAGCCTTATTTCTTAACAAGAATTTAGGAAGGTTACTACTTTCCATTAATCCTTGATTTTCTGCCGAATAATGGCAACTTATAGATAATTAGGGTTTTGTATGATCTTATTCTTTGTTTCTAATGCAACTTTCAGATCCTAATAAGTGGACTTACCAATCCATTGTCCTAACAATAGATGTTTAACATTCCATCTTTACAAGGTCTCCAAGGGAGCAGCCTTGATGCTTACATATCAACTATTATAGCAAAGTTTATCTTAAGGTGCGATGGTTATTCCAACCACTACTTAACTAATATTAAGGAATAGCTAATCCTTTTCGTTAGTCGAACAATTCGACGATCCTGGGTAGCTGATGGCAATTCTTAATCGTTTCCTAATTAGGGTTGCGGTAATGTATGCATAAGCAAAATGAACCGTCTTTCTTATTTATCAATATCATACTCTCGGAATATCGAGTTAGGCTATATGAACCCTCTATTTTAAAACTTAGTAAATCAGGGTTTCGATTCTTCCAATGATGGTACTAGCCGTCTTGGAGATTTCATAATAATACAGCCTTAAATGGGTTATAAATCTTAATTCTACCTGCCTCTCAGGGGTAAACAGGGAAATCTTAGGAGAAGATAATCAAGATACGAGGAGGTTACAGGGATTTCCATATCTTAGACTCCAGTTCACCCATTATTGCTTGTGTCAAATAAGTGACACCTTTATGTTACTAGTTCACGAATTCCTTAATCGGAAACATTTACCTAGACAATTCCATTTTGGATATCTTCTTTGAATACTATTAGTTGACTCTAGTACCATATGGTCATTGGAATATCTTTGTGGTTCCATGCATTAAACCTCCATACTGATCAGGCATGGAAGCAATCTATGGAACTTATTAAGATACATCAATTTTCATACGGCGGTTTTGTCATACCATTTGGTATTCATAATCAATAGGGATTAAAGAGATATCAATTTCATGCGAATGTCCTTTATCTATAGAGAGGGTACATTAGAAATTTTTACAGATTTAAGAACAGAAAAAATTAGCTCCTATTACTAAATGAATCAATTTCTTGGTTGCGGTCCAACAACTGCTATTCATCATCCTCATGGCTTTATATACTAACCATGGTTTCATTAAACCATATAGGCCAATATAGCATTAACATTCTTAATGAACGTTATTTAATATATATCAATTTTACTTAGCCTAGGGCACAAAAGACCATTTATGGCATTTAAAGCTTAGTCCTAATCCATCATCTTTTTGACAGGGGATCAAAATGTCACATCTGTCTTTATTATAGTGATGAATTTGGATAGCTTGAAGGCTTTTCAAAAGGATATCAGAAAAGAGTGATTCCTAATAGATATAAAATATCAATCTAAGATTTGTTGGGGCATTTTCTATAGTGTCATCGGCAAATTTCTATCTCGCGTTAAATGACTGGAGTCCTAATCAGCGGAGACAACAGTTCACAATATTTATAGTTCCTTATAGAATCATATTTGCCAGTATCAAATAAATTTCTGTATAAACCGCTTGATAAGGAAAGGTACCTGTTATACGATTATCATTCTGCACCATCTCCTGGGCGTTCATCCTAAAAACTCATGCGTTTGTTCTCTTGGCCTCTTCGGGCTTCTTCTGATTCCTAGGGCAGTTGGTATTGATATGCCCCTTCTCGTTGCAACCATAACAGGTTGCATCTTTCAACTTCTTGCAATCTAGGGTTTTATGTTCCTTAGACTTGCAAATTCCACACGGTAGAGGCTGAGATTTAAATCTGCATTTCCCGAGGTGGTATTTCCTACAGGTTTCGCACCTGGTCTTCTCACCCGACTGCTGGTTGTCTCTCTTAAACCCGAAACTCTTCTTATCTTCAGAGTTCCTCTTCCTATCAGAGCGATGAGAATTCTCATCCTCCCTTTTACGCTTTCCATCTTCAGAGGCTTTGGCAGCCTTGTTTCTAACTACATCGAGTGTAAGAGAAAGCGACAGATCTGCCGCTGACCTGAATGTAGTAGGTCTTGAAGCCTTAACACTGGCTTTGATTTCTGGAGCTAACCCTCTGATGAAGCGAGCAATTCTCTTGGGTTCTGGTGTTACTAGGTAAGGAACCAGTTTGGGCAGGGTATTGAAACTGGTGAGGTATGCTTGACAATCTAAGTTTGTCATCACCAATGATAAGAAATCTGATTCGATTCTTTCGACCTCGTGTTGAAGGCAGTAGTTCTCCATAATGAGAGCAACAAACTGTTCCCATGACAGGTTGTAAAGTGGGATCTTCCCAGCAGCTTGAATGAGTGCCTTCCACCACGCTAGTGCCTCTCCCTTGAACGATTGGGATACATACTTCACTACATCCCTCTCAGTACAACCGCTGATATCGACAACTGTGTCCATTTCATCCAACCAGGTCATACAATCGATTGCTCCTTTCTCCCCCGTGAAATCCCGGGGTTTGCAGGAGACAAAGTATTTATAGGTACAGGACTTGGTACGTGGTTCATTATCGAACACTATCCTCTTGGATGGAACACTGTGTTCATTAGATGAATGTCTGTCATCATCCTTCTTTGGTTCCTCTTTCTTAGAGGGCGGCTTGTTATGAGGCTCAGAATGAGTCTTAGGGACAGACTCAGAGTGGGGTACAGATGAGGCTTTACTATGAGTCCCACTATACTCCCTAAATTGCTCCTCTACAGCTTTTGATACAGCTGTATCAATCAGTGTGCGAAGTTCTCCTCTGGTTATATTAATCTTATCATCATCGCGATTTTCCAGAGGATGACTGTTTATCTCATCAGAGTCAGCCATGTAGGTAGTTTTAATTGCTACACAAGGAAAAATAAGGGCAAGGTTTATTTAGAAGCCCATACAGTTTTATCATTTTAAACGATTTATTAACCATGGTAATATAAACCATATTGGCTAAATTTATTAGTTACATTTAATTAGCATTTTCATCATAATTTATCCTAGTTATAAAACATTAAGGATATCAAGGTAGCGCAAAAGGCCTAGTCACAAGGACAGTTTTAAATTTACAACTCATGATTTCGGAGATTTGAGGCATTTTAATTTATCCTAGTTATAAAACATTAAGGATATTAAAGTGGCGCAAAGGCCTAGTCACATGGACAGTTTTAATTTATAAGCCATGATTTCAGAGAATCGAGGCATTTAAGGTGTGAATCAAAGTTCATCACCTTTTTCTTGACAGAGAGTCAGAGACATCAACTGTCTGTTGTCCCTTAGGACAATAAGTATGGCCCGTAGGCATTTCATCACTTATGGATGTTTATAATATGATCATCTTCATTTGATGATAGTAGTCAGGATCGCATTGATCATACAAACTATGAGGCTTGGGCATAGCCCACCACCTTAGACAGGAACCATAATGGTTACAACTGTCATTGTCGTATTGACAATATTATAAAGTATAGCCCGTAGGCACGTCGTCACTAAGGATGTTATAGTGTGATCATCTTATAGGATGATATAAGCCATGATTTCTAAATCATAAGGCAATTTAGGAAATTTAAAAATTTTCAGTATAGGGATGACTATTGTGATTTTCTCGAATCACATTTGTCAAGAGTGCTAACACGTTCTTAGGTGTTAACAAGGATTTGAATCTTTTAAATAGGTCCTACCATCTTGGCCTCGTTATATAGGCTAGGTTTACCTTTAAGATTCCCCTTTTTAATAATAAACGCAGAACAATCCTAGCTCGGGATGTTAATAAGGATCTGAACCTAAATTGAGGAACTGCCATCTTGGCTGCGTCTTAATAATGACACCAGGCTAGGTCTTGTCCCTTTTTAGATTTTGCCATTTTATCATAATGGTAGATCTTATAATATAGGAATGATATTTTAAACATAATCGTTCCTTTAGAATTTAAGCAAGTATATGGTTGCCCTAAACGGGACTTCTAATAAAAATGACTTGCCCATGCAAGAGCTAATCAGAAAATAACAAAGGAATCAAATAAGGACAAAATAAAACGAATTATAATTTGTCCTATGTTCTTGTCTAGACTCAAGAATGTGCAATTGTGTAACTGAGATTAAACACAAAAGACTAGTGTTTAATTCACTCAGTGTTGGCTCTGATACCAACCTGTCACACCCCGACTTTCCACGTGTCACCGGTGGGCCCGGTGGGGAGTATCGTGACGTAGTTGATATCATCATAGTCAAACAACACAATATATAAATGCACAGCGGAAGCAAAAGATAAATATATTACAATCCGAATATAAAGTAATATCCAAGTATTACAACGGAAAGTAAAGGATCCACAGGCGGATCTTAAAATATAAACATTTGTTCAACAGACTTTAGACGCCTAGAACTTGCAAGATTCCTTATTAGCGCCCTGAGCTTCCAGCCAATTACGTTCAGTACCTGTCACTTAACCTTTTTGGAAAATACGTCAGTTTTCACTGGTAAATACACTCAACCGACTCATTTTGAAAAGGTTTAATAAAATTGATTTGAATGCACGTGGCACAAAATATCTTTTATAATTTGATTAAAATGCACAGAGGCAAAATTAATCTTTTATACTTGGGACAATTATATTTATAACCTTGTTTACAGATTTATATGTTCGTTATACGTTCAGGGCCCGATGTAGAAACCGAGTCAGATTAACTGACACGCCACAAGTATAGGCCCACCAGAGAGTGAGATACCGTTTTTCCTTATGCAACTGTCAGGTGTATGCCTACACCCCGTGTATAAGGCGTGGCCATTTTATAATACAATGATGTCAAGGATATCCAGGGCATGGTCATTAACCCCTAAAGGTCTTTATTTCAAACAATACAGATTAAACCGGGTTACCTCAATAATTTAACCACAATAAGATTAAATATTCAATACCCGACCAAGCGGTATTTTATAATACCGTATCCCAAGCCCGTATAGGGAAAATAAGTTAAGAGTATTTACCTGAGCTAGCTCCTGTCTTAAATAGCAAGAATTAATAACTCAGCCGTATTCACTTAAGTAAGCGTAGGTACAATTTACCGGAAGGCTCTGGTAAGTGTTTAATGACTGATTAGGAAGGCAGGTGCTCTGGTGCTCCACAATTGATCAGAAGTGCTTGAGGAATGAATGATCAAAATGTTTGCACATAGGAGCTTTATATAGTGATCAAGTCTCCACAAAGTGTTGACAAATAAGTCTACTACTGCCCACAAGTTATTTACAAGTGTCCCTAGATGTTTAGGGATTGTTTAGGGGCCAAGGGAGATGTGGAAAATCGTTTAAAGGTTGAAAATTGCGCTGAAACAGGCAACAGCCGGTTTTCTGTTGCTGGGCACTACCTTACGGACCGTAAGGTCCCCAGTGTTGAGGTCCGTAAGCCTGTCATCAGGCTTAAAAATCTTTTTTTCAGTTTGCATCCTTGGCTCTTGGTCCTCCGAAAGGTCAATTAACTTATTTTCTTGCACTTTGAACCCTCTAGATTGACATATAAGGGCTTTAAGACATTTACCCACTTTTTTTAGTCCCCGGTTAACTTTATTGTCACACGAAAGGTCCAAACTTTCAACGTTGGCGCTTTAACCCCTCGTACACGATTTTGATCATAACTTTCTCATACGATAACGAAACTTGGTGAAATTTTTATCACGCATTCTAGTGAGCATAATTAATCGTTACAAAGCTTCGGGTTTGCTAAAAGGTCACTCAGAGGTATACTTTAAACATGTTGACACATTTAACCCCTGTAGTTTGTAATCTCTCACTTTTAGCCTCGTATGATCCATGATTTATTCGTCTGATGGTATCAACATCATGTAGGGTTATTGTAAAGTATATTTATTCACTGTTGATATTTTGAACTCGTATATTTACATACTTTCCATGTTTGTCAACTTTAGTCCCTCAAGAGTATACTTTCACACGTTCAAGCTTATGACACGTGTCAACACATTATAGGACGTGAATTTTCGAGGTGTTACAACATAGTTCACACACGGCTCGTCCTTCCTCCGCCGGATGCCACCGCCTCTCTCTCTCTCTCATCTGCAGATGACCGCCATCACCGCCACATCGCCACCGCCTACCTGGCCCAAACCCTAGAACGAGTTTAGAGAGAGAAAGAGAGGGTAAAAGCTTGGGTTTTAGGTTTTAGAGAGAGAAAGAGGGGGAGAGAGAGACAGGGGTGGTGGTGTAGTGGTGGTGCGGTGGGGATGGTGGTGGTGCACTGGGGGTTGAGAAGAGGTGGATGTTGTCTTTCTGGTGGGGCGGTGGCGGGTGGAGGAGTGGTGGCGGGTTTGGGTCTGGGAGGGTTTGGGTTTGAAGTAGATGATGGTCTGCTAGAGGTGGGTGAACTATTTGTGAAGAAGATGATGGTCTGTCAGATAATGGTCTCCTTTTGTTTAATTTAGTTAATATGTTATATTAAAATAAAATGACTAAAATGGCCCTGAACAAAATGCCAAAACAATCAGCTTTCAACAGTCAAAATAGGGGGTTTTTAGATTTTGGACTAAAATGATAATAAAAGTGAAACCACAGGGACACAGATTAAAAAAGTTTGAGATTTGAACTAAAATGACAAAAGTGCCCAAACCACAGGGACCAAAATGGCAGTTTTCTCATTATTCTATTCTAAAAGATAGTTTTAGTTGTGTTATATTAGTTTTGCATATGAAAGGTATCTGTAGAGTTTTTGTTTTCGCTTATGTATTTAATTGGAAGTGAAAACCAAATTAAAAAAGAAACTGATATAACACCTTGGGAGAGTGAGGTCTTGGGTTCAAGTCCTACAGACGACAAGATTAAAGAAATTTTCCGTAAAAAAAAAAAGAAAAAGAAACTGATATCTATGAGTTGTAAACTTGATTTACACGAAATACTTTAAACTTATTCTTTCAAATATCCATATTGGTTTTATTTACGTAAATAGAAATCATGGATGGTTGACATGAAATATTCTTTAATTTTGTTAAACTTATTTTTTGCTAGTGGATTTTTTTTTAACGGCAAATTTGAATCACTGACGGACCACTGGAGTATGATGCGTTAATTTGTGTTGTGTGATGATTTTAAGTTTTAGGGGTAACTGTAAGTAAACATATGTGGGATTAGTAAACATATGTCGAGAGGGGTGTGTGTGGGTGGGGGGTAGATTTTTTTTTTTGGGGGGGGGGGGGGGTTTGGTGAGGTGTGTATATATATATATATATATATATATATATATATATATATATATATATATATATATATATATATACTAGTCGTTTACCCGCGCGATGCGGCGGGAAACATCACTTAGGTTTAGGTTGGTGAGTTTAGGGCTATGTACGAGGCGGTTCGGTTTTGAGCCATAACCAAAACCAAATTCATGATGCAACGGAAAACACAACACTTAGTTATTCTAAGGGTCAAACTTCGCAATACGATACTCGTTTTTTGTTAGCTCATTGATCATTTCTTGATACTCGTTTCAACCCACCAACCCATCAACCCGCAACCCACCAACCCATCAACCCAACACGATTAAAGTTTAATATTTTTTACAATGTATTTTCAGTGCTTTCACTTTTACCATTTAATGTAATCAACTTACATTTTGATGTCTATATGACATAGTTGACCAGTTTGACTGCGACCCGAAATTTTTTATGAAACTTCCATAACAGCCACCGATCATCATCATATAACTCTCGAACTAACACCAACGCCCATTCATATTAAAACAGGCCGATGCTTTTTGTATTCACTTTCAATGCGGAATGCAAACTGGTTAAAAATACGAAAAAACAATTATAAAACATGTGTAATGTAACACCTGTGTCATTTCAACCATCAAACAAATGCCCAACCAGTGAAATATTGTATTTCATACTTGGGATTTGTAAAAATAGGTGTATCGTTTACACATATCAATTCTTGTTCGATTTCAAGCTCTAAATCGCTTTCTGGAAGGTTATACGCGCACTAATGCGTAAATATAACCAGTTTAATGCAACGAACACTCCGGAATAGTGAAATAGGCTTAACATACCTTAAATAACCTTTACATAACTTAGCAATAAGTTTTGAAGGCTTTGGTATGGCAAAAACAAGTTAAATCGCTTACAGGGACTAAAGTTGACAAACTGCGAAAGTATGCCAATTTGAACTGTAACAGACATTCCGGAACATGACCATAAGTTAAACATACCATAAATATCCTTTACATAGCTTAGAAATAGGCTTTGAGGGGTTCGGTATGCTAAAATAAACTTTTGGGTCATTCAGGGACTAAAAGTGTCAAAAAGTGCACAAGTTTGCATTTTCGCGCATAACTTACGTTCTGAATACATCTGGACATCCAAAAATTTATGTAAGCATGACTACATTATATTTTAGTGTTCGCCTTAAGAAAAATCCATTCGTCGCTTCATTTGGATCGTTTTTCGCGCTTATGCGCATCCCGTCGTAATTAAGCGAACATCGCGATCGTACGACCAAACGAACCGACATCCGTCATATTTTTGAGCATGTTTTGAGTTCCCTATACTTTAACTTCATTTTAGAGCCTTGAAATGAGGTTAACGAGGTTCAAACGCATCGAAAAAGGCCTTAAACACGTGCAGGGACCTAAACTGTCATTTTTGAAACTTGTATGCAGATCAGAGGCCCCAAGCGGCCCGCATTGTGTTTGTATGATCCTAAAGCGGGCCGCTTCCCACTATCAGACCAGATTAACTGCATTTAACAGCTGGTTGCAGCTGTTTAGCACCTCCAATCCCTCTTCCACATGTCAAATCCTTATGGTTAGTGGCAATTTAGGCACCATAACATCCCGACAAGTGTACGCCTTGGATCGTGGCACGTTATCCAAGAAACGATCCCAACGGTGGACCATTTCCTATAAATACCCACCAACATCACACCCAAAAACTCACACCTTTGAATCTGAACTTGCTCTCTAAGTTGTCGTGTTTAACACTTCATACCTGAGAGTGTTCGGGTTCAAACCTTCCATTCTTGGACCCTTCGTAAGTATTCTTTCGTTCTTTTCCTTATTTTTACTGCTTTTCGAGTCAGAAAGTCAAACTTTGTTTGACTTTCAGCGTTGACCAGTAATGGTCAATGCGAAGTTCGTTTGAACTTCGCAACGTGATTGTAATCACGTTGGTCATAGTCCCTTGGGACTATGCCCACTGATTACCACGTTGTCTAGGGTCGTAGGGTAGGCGATCTAATAAATCGCCTATACCTTCGAACCCGACCCAGTTTGGTCGATCATTAGGATCCGACCAAACACAGTAGGTGACCATAGTAGGTAGGGAATAACCTTCCGAGGTTATACCCTATGGTCACATCGTTTAAGTAGTTGTATGATAGGTAGTTTATATGCCTTAGGTAAATTACCAGAATACCCTTTTCATGTATAATTGGTAATTAAGCATATGTAACCTAAACTGTTGTCACGTAACTGATTATGTAACATGTTTAGGCATATAATACTTGTCATAGGACTAGTTAGGCGGTCCGAACGCGTTTCACGCGAACGACGCGTTAAAGTAGCATAAGCTACCTAAACGGGTCGTAATGGGTCGTAGACACTTAGGTTAAGTTTCATTTAGTATGTAGGCTTTGTTAAACCAAAAGACACGAGTCTCTACACTCGTTTGGTTTACAAACCCTAATGCTACCCGATCCTCCGATTTAGGTCCGGTTTATTAATGTAGCTACCTATACTAGGTGCCGTTTGATATCCGCGATCTCTAGCATTGTTTAGTTGTTACTCAAGGACTACTGAGCAATCTCAGGTGAGTACATAGACCCCTCTTTTACTGTTTTCCAAACTGTTTTGGGGTGGAACACATGTGCCTACTTGTTACTTTCATGCTTTCCTGTTTTGACATCATATACTTGCTATGTTCATTAGTACATTATAGTACATGATTTCATTACATTTCATGCTATGTATGCCCATTGTGTGCGTACTTAGTACATTGTTTTACATTACATTTTATGCTATGTATGCCCATTGTGTGCGTACTTAGTACATCGTTCTACATTACATTTCATGCTATGTATGCCCATTGTGTGCGTACTTAGTACATTGTCTTACATTTTATGCTATGTATGCCCATTGTGTGCGTACTTAGTACATCGTTCTACATTACATTTCATGCTATGTATGCCCATTGTGTGCGTACTTAGTACATTGTTTTACGTTGCTTTTCTGTTGCATATGCTTATCCAGCATATGAACACATTATACTACATATTGAACCGTTGTAATCATTTGACTGTGATCCGTTGATATCTGTGAACCGTTTGTATCTGTGAACCATGTGAACCGTATTTGACATAGACATTTCGGCATAGACATTTTAACATGATTGACATTTGATCATGCATTTCCCACAAAACATAACTTTGATTTAAACCAAGTTTTACTTCAATACTTTGTTTTTGTGCATATGGTTTAGTTGAGACATTTCACTTGCCATACATAACATTCTGACATAGACATTTGACATGGATAATTGACATAGACATTTGACATGATTTACACTTGACATATTATTCAATACATTTGACAATTTGTTTAAACATAGACTTCTTACATTGGTTGGTTTTGTTTGATTAAGTGATTAAGTAACGATGCGTGTGTAATATGATACAAGCATGGTGGATACGCCGCTGGTACTTCCTATATATAAGTGTTTGTATGGTATTACATATCGTAGCGTTATTTGAATCATTTCAGTTTGATACATATGACATTTTATACAAATAACATACTTTTCACAAGACATTGTTTTACAAACAACCTATCTTATACAAATCCATTTTACTATGGTTATTCATTTAACCATACATTATTCATTTATTGTATACATATCATCTGAACTCATTGTTTTTCAAATGATTTACAAAACAAAGCAAATTACAAGGTTCATGACTAAACATTTTCTCAAATACAAGTCATGAATCCTATTTTCACAAACCTATGTATCTCACAGGCATTTTTATGCTGACGTACCTATTTTCACATGTGTTTTTCAGGAGCTGTTGCATAAGATGATCAAGATACACATAGGCAGACTTGGGCTTTAGTAACAATAAAAGATGCAAGACTAGTTAATTATGTTGTATTTCTTTGTTTGTTAAGACATTGTATCACTTTTACTTAATAAAACGAAACTTCAATTGCCATGGTTATGAAACAATTAATTCTGTTACAACACTCCCCGACATTTCCGCCACGTTTCGTATGTTCCACGTGGTCGGGGTGTGACAGAAAAGATGGTATCAGAGCCAATGGTTATAGGGAATTAGGTTATTAGTAATGCTTTGACCTAGTCTATAACCTTCTTAGGACCCTAACGCGAGTTTACTTGCGTTTAGTCATAAAACAATACCGTCACCTATCCTTAGGCGACGACCACAACAAGAACATAAATTTCAAAACCACTTTGAAAACTAATCATCTGTTCTAGGATGATTGATTACTAGGTTTTGAACCCCTTTGAATTTTCAAAATCTCGTCAAGGTTTTGGGTTTTAAATAATGTGAACACGTGCAAACTGGAAGGGTGAATGCCTGTATTCTGGGTTTTCTGTCTAGGCAAGCACTTCGTATACATCTCATCAGACGCGAGACCAGTTGTGCTTACCTGGGAATTCTTGGGATGAGTGTTCACTTATAGGCGAGCATGTCTTCGCGATACATTATTTTTGACCTATTTACTTTTCACCAGGGTCGTTTGTTGCTTTGTAGTAACAAACAAATGACCACTATCCTTGCTTTCATCAGATTTGTTTCATCTCATTCTTTTCGTCTATTACTCTCACTCGTTTCCTTTCATGTTTCCTCTTTTAGAATGCCTCCTCGACGCGAGAACCAGATAGCGACTGCCGAACTGGCAGAAATCATTGCACAGCAAATGGCTGCTCAATTCCCAAACCTCTTTGCTCTATGGAATCAAGCCAACAACAACAACAATGGTCCGTGCAACTTCAAGAGTTTTAACTCGGCGAAACCACTCAAGTTTAGTGGTTCTGAGGGAGCGACTGGGCTTCTTCAATGGTTCGAGAGCATTGAGAATACTTTCCTCCATGTGCAGTGTCCTGACAATCGCAAGGTCGAGTTTGCTTCGAGTGTGTTCCAGAAGAGAGCCCTTACGTGGTGGAATGGGGTTATGAGAGATCGTGGTGCAGAAGTTGCTCTAGCACAGACATGGGCCGAACTTAGGGCTCTCATGATGAAGGAGTTTTGTCCTCGTCACGAGATCAGGGCTTTGGAAAGGGAATTTGATGATCTTAAGCAAGACAGCGGTGAGCATCGAGCCTACACGGACCGTTATGAGGAGTTAAGTCTGTTATGCCCAAACATGGTCACGCCTTTGGATAAGGCGATCGAAAAGTACATTGATGGCCTTCCCGACTCAATACAAGACATTTTGACTGGTAGCAACCCTACTACTGTTAGGCAGGCCATTGAGTTATCTGCAACCTTGACTGAATCGCAGATCAGGAAACGTAAGCTTTTCCGAAAGGGTGACAAGAAACTGGTCGAGGAATCGAAACCAATCGAGGAATCAAAGACCATGGATGAACAGACTGGATCCTCTAAGAAGTCAAAGAAGCGAAAGGCTTCTCAGAACTTCGCCGTGGTCGCTCACAATGATCAAGCCGTCCCCAACCAACCAGCTCAACCCCCTGCCAGGAAACCCTACAAAGGAACTGCAACCATGTGCAACCAATGTGGCCTACATCATCATGCTGGTGTGAAGTGCCGCACATGCCAAGTTTGCGGACTTATAGGTCATACAGCGAGGGTTTGCCCAACAGCAGCAGCACCAAATCAGATTAACAACAATCCTGCTCAAGCTCGTTTCCCACAGGGATCTTGCTACAACTGTGGCGAGATGGGCCATTTTAGTAGAAATTGCCCAAGACTTGCTGATGCAAATCCAGCGCAGGGATGAGTATCTGACCGACAGAAGATAACGCTGTTTAGAAAATAATCGAGCCTTGTGTATTATTTTCTTTTATCACAATCTATGAAACAGTTGTTGTTATTGTTGTTTATAAATAAATCTTTCATTTACATTTCAATATGTTTATGTGGTTGCATGTATAAACATATCCCATACAATACCGACAATCAAGGAACCGCATTCCTTGAAGAACAGACTACTTCCAAATTTCTTCCCTTGTATAATCTCTTGCGTTTCCACGAAAATCCTAAGTACCCGTTTCTTCCAAGAGAAACGATGTACGAGGCGCCAAGTTAATGGCAATCAATAACAAGAAAAATAACAATTAAACAATTATGTGGTTATGTGCTTATGTGTTATCCTTTATGTGTCATGTGATCCAATTTATGTTATTCAAATCCTCGTAAAATCTTACATATCTTTGTGCAAGAGATTCATAGTAGGATACCCAAAGGTACTACTTAAATCCTTAATGGACTTCTACGTTGTAGTTAAAGTCCCTTGGATTATAATGTACTACTTCATAATTAGATCCTTTAGTGGTCTAGTTAAACAGATGGATCCAAAAATCTGATTAGGGATATCATGTGATGATATAGCTGAAAGGACTCCTTAGTGGCCTAATTAAGAAGATCCTCTGTTGATCTAATTAAAAGGACCCTATGGTAGTCTAGTCACTCTCATCTCAGGTTTGATATCTTTCCCCACAACATTTCAAAACAAACTGTGCGGACTGTGCAAGGAATTACGTAATTATGGATGCATACATAATTATGGAAATTTAGTGCACAGAAATCACAGCAAGTTCTATCATGTATCAAGAATTAACCCTATTCATTTCCAATTCTGATGAAGCATCCGTTGAGGAAAAATGAACTAGCTATTCATTTTTCACTTCTGAAGAATATCCGCTGAGGAAATGAATATCCGTTGATTATCTTTTCATTTCCATTCTGAAGAATAACCGTTGAGGAAAATGAATTATCCATTCATTTTCGTTCTAAAGAATATCCGTTGAGGAAATGAATATCCGTTGTTTATCTTTTCATTTCCATTCTGAAGAATAACCGTTGAGGAAAATGAATTATCCATTCATTTTCGTTCTAAAGAATATCCGTTGAAGAAATGAATATCCGTTGTTTATCTTTTCATTTCCAACTCTGAGGAAATAACCGTTGAAAATGACTCCGTTAGTTCATTTTCGTTTCTGAAGATTTATCCGGTTGAGGAAATGAATATCCGTTGTGTAATCCTTCATTTCCAACTCTGAGGAAATAACCGTTGAAAATGACTCCGTTAGTTCATTTTCGTTTCTGAAGATTTATCCGTTGAGGAAATGAATATCCGTTGTGTAATCCTTCATTTCCAACTCTGAGGAAATAACCGTTGAAAATGACTCCGTTAGTTCATTTTCGTTTCTGAAGATTTATCCGTTGAGGAAATGAATATCCGTTGATTTTTCTTTCATTTCAAATTCTGAAGAACAAACCGTTGAGGAAAATGACCCCGTTTGTTCATTTTCGTTCTGAAGAATATCCGTTGAGAGAAATGAATATCCGTTGATTTTTCTTTCATTTCAAATTCTGAAGAACGAACCGTTGAGGAAAATGACCCCGTTTGTTCATTTTCGTTCTGAAGAATATCCGTTGAGAGAAATGAATATCCGTTGATTTTTCTTTCATTTCAAATTCTGAAGAACGAACCGTTGAGGAAAATGACCCCGTTTGTTCATTTTCGTTCTGAAGAATATCCGTTGAGAGAAATGAATATCCGTGGATTATTCCTTCATTCGCATTTCTGACAAAGAATCCGTTGAGGAAATGAATATCCGTTGATTTTTCTTTCATTTCAAATTCTGAAGAACAAACCGTTGAGGAAAATGACCCCGTTTGTTCATTTTCGTTCTGAAGAATATCCGTTGAGAGAAATGAATATCCGTTGATTTTTCTTTCATTTCAAATTCTGAAGAACGAACCGTTGAGGAAAATGACCCCGTTTGTTCATTTTCGTTCTGAAGAATATCCGTTGAGAGAAATGAATATCCGTTGATTTTTCTTTCATTTCAAATTCTGAAGAACGAACCGTTGAGGAAAATGACCCCGTTTGTTCATTTTCGTTCTGAAGAATATCCGTTGAGAGAAATGAATATCCGTGGATTATTCCTTCATTCGCATTTCTGACAAAGAATCCGTTGAGAAAGAATGAATCATCCATTCATTTTCACTTCTGAGGAATATCCGTTTAGTTAATTCCTTTATTTTCCATTTCCGAAGAACCCGTTAAAGAAAATGACTCTGTTCGTTCATTTTCGCTTCTGAAAAATATCCGTTGAGGAAAATAATCAGATTATGCTTTACATATCTTTGATGACTATTTGAAACAAAGTCATAGACAGACTCCTACGAATTAATTTCGGGACGAAATTTCCTAAAGTAGGGGAGACTGTAACACCTGTGTCATTTCAACCATCAAACAAATGCCCAACCAGTGAAATATTGTATTTCATACTTGGGATTTGTAAAAATATGTGTATCGTTTACACATATCAATTCTTGTTCGATTTCAAGCTCTAAATCGCTTTCTGGAAGGTTATACGCGCACTAATGCGTAAATATAACCAGTTTAATGCAACGAACACTCCGGAATAGTGAAATAGGCTTAACATACCTTAAATAACCTTTACATAACTTAGCAATAAGTTTTGAAGGCTTTGGTATGGCAAAAACAAGTTAAATCGCTTACAGGGACTAAAGTTGACAAACTGCGAAAGTATGCCAATTTGAACTGTAACAGACATTCCGGAACATGACCATAAGTTAAACATACCATAAATATCCTTTACATAGCTTAGAAATAGGCTTTGAGGGGTTCGGTATGCTAAAATAAACTTTTGGGTCATTCAGGGACTAAAAGTGTCAAAAAGTGCACAAGTTTGCATTTTCGCGCATAACTTACGTTCTGAATACATCTGGACATCCAAAAATTTATGTAAGCATGACTACATTATATTTTAGTGTTCGCCTTAAGAAAAATCCATTCGTCGCTTCATTTGGATCGTTTTTCGCGCTTATGCGCATCCCGTCGTAATTAAGCGAACATCGCGATCGTACGACCAAACGAACCGACATCCGTCATATTTTTGAGCATGTTTTGAGTTCCCTATACTTTAACTTCATTTTAGAGCCTTGAAATGAGGTTAACGAGGTTCAAACGCATCGAAAAAGGCCTTAAACACGTGCAGGGACCTAAACTGTCATTTTTGAAACTTGTATGCAGATCAGAGGCCCCAAGCGGCCCGCATTGTGTTTGTATGATCCTAAAGCGGGCCGCTTCCCACTATCAGACCAGATTAACTGCATTTAACAGCTGGTTGCAGCTGTTTAGCACCTCCAATCCCTCTTCCACATGTCAAATCCTTATGGTTAGTGGCAATTTAGGCACCATAACATCCCGACAAGTGTACGCCTTGGATCGTGGCACGTTATCCAAGAAACGATCCCAACGGTGGACCATTTCCTATAAATACCCACCAACATCACACCCAAAAACTCACACCTTTGAATCTGAACTTGCTCTCTAAGTTGTCGTGTTTAACACTTCATACCTGAGAGTGTTCGGGTTCAAACCTTCCATTCTTGGACCCTTCGTAAGTATTCTTTCGTTCTTTTCCTTATTTTTACTGCTTTTCGAGTCAGAAAGTCAAACTTTGTTTGACTTTCAGCGTTGACCAGTAATGGTCAATGCGAAGTTCGTTTGAACTTCGCAACGTGATTGTAATCACGTTGGTCATAGTCCCTTGGGACTATGCCCACTGATTACCACGTTGTCTAGGGTCGTAGGGTAGGCGATCTAATAAATCGCCTATACCTTCGAACCCGACCCAGTTTGGTCGATCATTAGGATCCGACCAAACACAGTAGGTGACCATAGTAGGTAGGGAATAACCTTCCGAGGTTATACCCTATGGTCACATCGTTTAAGTAGTTGTATGATAGGTAGTTTATATGCCTTAGGTAAATTACCAGAATACCCTTTTCATGTATAATTGGTAATTAAGCATATGTAACCTAAACTGTTGTCACGTAACTGATTATGTAACATGTTTAGGCATATAATACTTGTCATAGGACTAGTTAGGCGGTCCGAACGCGTTTCACGCGAACGACGCGTTAAAGTAGCATAAGCTACCTAAACGGGTCGTAATGGGTCGTAGACACTTAGGTTAAGTTTCATTTAGTATGTAGGCTTTGTTAAACCAAAAGACACGAGTCTCTACACTCGTTTGGTTTACAAACCCTAATGCTACCCGATCCTCCGATTTAGGTCCGGTTTATTAATGTAGCTACCTATACTAGGTGCCGTTTGATATCCGCGATCTCTAGCATTGTTTAGTTGTTACTCAAGGACTACTGAGCAATCTCAGGTGAGTACATAGACCCCTCTTTTACTGTTTTCCAAACTGTTTTGGGGTGGAACACATGTGCCTACTTGTTACTTTCATGCTTTCCTGTTTTGACATCATATACTTGCTATGTTCATTAGTACATTATAGTACATGATTTCATTACATTTCATGCTATGTATGCCCATTGTGTGCGTACTTAGTACATTGTTTTACATTACATTTTATGCTATGTATGCCCATTGTGTGCGTACTTAGTACATCGTTCTACATTACATTTCATGCTATGTATGCCCATTGTGTGCGTACTTAGTACATTGTCTTACATTTTATGCTATGTATGCCCATTGTGTGCGTACTTAGTACATCGTTCTACATTACATTTCATGCTATGTATGCCCATTGTGTGCGTACTTAGTACATTGTTTTACGTTGCTTTTCTGTTGCATATGCTTATCCAGCATATGAACACATTATACTACATATTGAACCGTTGTAATCATTTGACTGTGATCCGTTGATATCTGTGAACCGTTTGTATCTGTGAACCATGTGAACCGTATTTGACATAGACATTTCGGCATAGACATTTTAACATGATTGACATTTGATCATGCATTTCCCACAAAACATAACTTTGATTTAAACCAAGTTTTACTTCAATACTTTGTTTTTGTGCATATGGTTTAGTTGAGACATTTCACTTGCCATACATAACATTCTGACATAGACATTTGACATGGATAATTGACATAGACATTTGACATGATTTACACTTGACATATTATTCAATACATTTGACAATTTGTTTAAACATAGACTTCTTACATTGGTTGGTTTTGTTTGATTAAGTGATTAAGTAACGATGCGTGTGTAATATGATACAAGCATGGTGGATACGCCGCTGGTACTTCCTATATATAAGTGTTTGTATGGTATTACATATCGTAGCGTTATTTGAATCATTTCAGTTTGATACATATGACATTTTATACAAATAACATACTTTTCACAAGACATTGTTTTACAAACAACCTATCTTATACAAATCCATTTTACTATGGTTATTCATTTAACCATACATTATTCATTTATTGTATACATATCATCTGAACTCATTGTTTTTCAAATGATTTACAAAACAAAGCAAATTACAAGGTTCATGACTAAACATTTTCTCAAATACAAGTCATGAATCCTATTTTCACAAACCTATGTATCTCACAGGCATTTTTATGCTGACGTACCTATTTTCACATGTGTTTTTCAGGAGCTGTTGCATAAGATGATCAAGATACACATAGGCAGACTTGGGCTTTAGTAACAATAAAAGATGCAAGACTAGTTAATTATGTTGTATTTCTTTGTTTGTTAAGACATTGTATCACTTTTACTTAATAAAACGAAACTTCAATTGCCATGGTTATGAAACAATTAATTCTGTTACAACACTCCCCGACATTTCCGCCACGTTTCGTATGTTCCACGTGGTCGGGGTGTGACATGTAAAGTGACAATCCATATGAAAACCAAACTGATCCATGTTATAAAATATTTCTTAGAACACACCTGAACATGCTCTCGCGACCCGTAAAACCTTTGGGCGAAATATGATATAATTAGGTAATGGGACTTTATGTCACCTGTTATGATTGCTTAGAAATATTAGTATCTCTTTGCACTAATTTCTCAAAAATGAAGCAGATTTAGCCCTTTTTCTGGTTCGGTTGTTTCCACTGTCCTGGGCCTAGGTTGATTTTCCTCATCTTCAAAGATCTCAAATCAGATACAAGCAATAAGAATTATAAAATCTCAATGTAACCACAAAATTAATAATCAATTAACAAATACATGCTTTATGTATATACACATAGCAGAATAACTCACAGGAATTGCAAATTCTTTGCAGTAAACTAAACCATGGGGCTAATTGTACCCAATAGATAGTGTGGAACTCCTACAAATACATAAAACGAATAACAATTCATTAATACAAAAACAACTTACAGAATAGTTAAATCCTTTCTAAACCTAACCACAAAATCTTTTATGCATGTCTTCTCAACAACTACTTAAGTTCCTTTTATCAATCTATCTCACTTTCACAGGAAAAAATCACCATTACACAACTAAGCCAGTAACCCTAGTTTGGACTTATCCAACTAAAAAACAAATTTTTAATGAACTCCCTAACAATCACAGACAAAATATCCAAACAATAGATATTTCAAGAACAATTCAAACTCAAATTCCATCATATTTCTATAATTATAAATTAACTAATTAGTTCGAGTGACCAAGACATTGACTCTGTTGACCAAGCTAGACCGCAGTAGCACCACTGTAGCCACCATTGCTTGGCGACCAGCGGCTGTCTCTGTCGATAACAGCCACCAGAATTGATTGTAACAACCACGAGCCACAGATAAGTTCTGAACCCCAAGATGAACACTTAACAATAGAAACGTGGTGAATAATTGGTAATCAGGACTATAACAGTTGGAAATCACCTTGTCTGCCAAAGTTAATTTTCGCCGCCACCATTGTAAAACATCCCGTACCTTGCCACACGCTAAAGTTAATTTTCGCCGGCACCCATTTGTCATCCTTATCTGAGATAGCCTAGACATCTACAGATGAATATTATGTCACTACACTGTTGATTCTAGCGGCCTCTTCCATCGACATATTATGTCACTACACTGTCGATTCTAGCGGCCTCTTCCATCGACAGATGCATTTCTAGATCCAAATTTGAAGAGGTAGCCACCGACATCTGAAACTTTGGTATCATCGAACTGTATATCTTATAATTGAAAGTTTGCATTTTCTAATTTAATTTTAGAACCATTGAAAAATAAGACAATCAATGTGCAGAGCTTTAACATGGTTGTTCTCCCTTCCACTATGATCCTTTCGGCACAGCGAAATCCACTTTTGCCACCAACAATTTATGTGGGCCAAAATGGATTGTCAAAACATAAAAAGCCTATACAAGACCCTTATATTCCATTTCACATACCTTCTACTTTCTTTCACCAAAGCATATTTACCTTGATAGTGTCAATTTGGCTTTGCATAGATTCCTGGTACTCATTTTTTTCAGATTTGTCAGACATACAGCCCGACCCTTGTTGTCCTCCCAATTCCTTGCAGTTGGAACCATTCACAGATCCTGCATATATATACATTAAAAGTCAATTTTAAACTTCCATAAACCAAATGCAATCTTAGGTTGAGCATTTCAGTATATTCGGCAAAAGACATAAACACTTGTTGTTGCTGGCCCGTTTGAAGTATTTGATGAGCGAGATCATGCAACAACGAGACAACTTTAGCCGGTACAAGAGTTGGTGGATGATAAACAACATCTTCTAAATCTTTATTATGATCCGCATGCATTTTCTTCCCAGCGTCACCATTAGCCATTGACGGTCTAAGGGAAGCAGGCAGGCAGTCCAAAAGGCGATCGGGTTCCACTGGTTTACTAAAACATAAGCAAACACACAACTTATTAACCAAAACAGTAATAATGTTTAACCGAAAGATATTGGAATCAGACCTGCAAGCGTGTAATAGCTGCCTGAACTCTTCCTTGAGCATTAATGAAGCCTTTTGAAGCAAAGTTGTAGAATGAGTAATCACTCCAATGCTGCTCTTAAGGTTTTTATTAGTGCTGAAAAACCAAACAATTTTTTTCAGTTGATTCACTACTTCTAAATAACTCTCCAAATCTTCATGAGGACCTGTCATAATTTCAGCATCAGCCTACACATTTTCATATGAGCAATGTAACATAAGTATCATCCCGTATATGGGACAACATGATCAACGAAAATTGGTAGGACTTTTCAACAATTTTTTTTGACACAAGCTACATAGGCAAAAAAATCTTAGAAGCACATGCTGTGAACCAATTTTAGATCCGAGCAACAATTATCAAAAATTCCGGCAAGCGCAATCACTGGAACATACTGGCGACCATCGCAAATCTCAGATAAAACGCAGAAGCACAACAATCAGTCTGGTTCCCAATTAAATCTCTGTTAAAACCCAGAAGCACACAGATCTCATGTGTAACACAAAATCCAAAGAGAGCATGCCAGAGTCACCCAGATACATTCATAATACGGTAACAACTCACTTATAAGACATCAAGATTATGTGGAGCCTGAAGGGTCAGCAGGACTTACTGTTAGCCACACTGAGCCATTATATCCAGTTTGTGGGAAGGATTTCCAGCCAACCATCTAAAAGCATCCCCTAATAAAACAACACTTGCATCACTTGTAATTATAAATCAAATATTGGCGTCTAGAAACCAAAGTAAACTGTTTAAATAAAGGTCAAAAACCGCATCTCAAACATAATCTACCTTATCTGGTGAAACTTCAACTTGCTTTAATTCCTGTCAAAGAAGTCATCTTCACGTTTACCCTCAAAATATGGAGGTCGAGTAAACATGGATTTGATTCTTCCAAAAAAAACATAAATAAATCAACTAAAATTCGTAATATATTAACAATAATCATCAAATAATCAAAACATAAATCAACTAAAACGCAAAGTACTTAGGGTGAGGGTCAATAGAGATCTGAAATTACCAAGGCTTGTGTCATCGTCTTCCACCCACAACCACTATCTTTGAGGAACCTAACACATATCTGAAAGTATTACACACAAACAAAAAAGGTAGATCGACTCAAATAACAAACAAAATTGGTAGACATGATTGTAACCTTTTTTGACAGAGATGGCAGTCCAGCATGCCGGAACCCTAATCGTCTTACCGGAAGCCATTTAAAGAGGATCTTTGTGTTTCTACAAAACAAAATTAAAGTAAAAAACATTAAAAAATAACCAAAACTGAAGAAACAAAATACATACAATCTCAACAATGGCGTCAAATTTATGCAAATGATTACCGCTGGTACACGCAGCAGAGTTCACCAAACCTTCATAAACCCTAGAGCATCCATTATCTCGGCTCGGATTCCGACTGGAATCTCTGAAGAAACGTGACACATTCCTTAAACCATGACCTATAAAAGAAAGACGATCCATGTCACAACACAAACAAATGTAAGTGAAATCCATTGAATGAATGAGAAATAGTGTTCAAAATCAAAACACGGCGTCACTTACCCTTGACGAAGGTAGCAATAACACCAAAAATACCCTAAATCAGAACTGAGAGGTCAGAATCTTCATAGATCTGGTGAAATTTTCATGGAGGAAAACCCTAGATCCAGATCTGGAATCGCCAGAGAGAGAGAGGAGCAGGGAAGCGGGCGATTTTGAAATGTTTTGAAATGGTGAAACCCTAATGTATCCCGTGTTTTTTAGTAGAAGGGTATAAGTGGAAAGTGATGTTTTCTGATGCTTAAAAGACTTGTACATTATGCTTCAGGGGTGTTTTACGGAAATTACAATGACCTTAAGAAGTCCTTCTAATATGCTTTTATATATAGTATAGATATATATAGGGCCAGGATCATTTCAGAACCATAAATATTTACAGAACTCGCAGAACTCCTAATAAACAATATTTTTATTTATATATTTTTATGTTTAGGATAACTTTATCATTTATTATGTGTATTTTTACAATTACATACATGTTAAGAGTAATTTTATTATTTTTTATATGTAATTTTATAATTACACATATGTAAGCTATTTTTTTACATATATGTAATTAGTTATGACCCATATATATAATTTTGGCAATTAAATATATGTAAACTATTTTTAACATGTATGTAATCAAAGAAATACATATAGTAGATGATAAAAAGATCCTAAATACAAAAACTTATATATAAAATGATTGTTTATTAGAAGTTCTGAAAGTTCTGTAGTTATTTAGAGTTCTGAAATGAACTCAACCCTATATATATATATATATATATATATTGCCGGGGGTTTAGGTTTTTGGGTGGTGCTGGGGGTGGGTGTTTAGGTTTTGGGTGGTGGTGTAGTGGGTTTAGGTTTTAGATTATTAGACACTTGTCACTCTATAAATCCTTCTTATACTTTTTATAATTAAGAGTTTTTGTAGAATAACTTAACCCAACATATGTGTATGTAAATTCGTAAAATCTTCTTTTGATTTTTCGTTATGTTTTACAGCAACATAAATAAACATATATGTAACTCTGTAAAATCTCATTTTAAGTTTATAGACCAAAATGGGTTGGAAATTGTATAAATCATCACTACACAAACATATACAGCAACGTAAAAAAAAATCTATGTAAAAAATTCTTGCAAAAACATCTTACATAAGGATTAAAAAAATTGATTTAAAAAAGATTTACATGTAGAATTATATTTTTTCATATTTACACTTGTATTTTGGGTTTTTGATGATTTTGAAAATAGAATTTGTGTTGGGATTTTAGGGTTTTTTTATAGTTTTGTTGCTCATATGTAAAAACCGATGATAAAAAAAATTGGATGTAAAAAATTGGGTTTTTTTTTATGATATGGAAAAGATTTGGAGTTGAGATTTTTGGGTTTTTTATGGTTTTTTTGTGTTGGGTTTACTTTTAGATTTTTTAGGGAAAAAGTTGTATGTCAAAATAAATTATACCGAAAGGTTTTTTTTGTTATTTTTATAGACCGTCGTTTGTGGATATAAAAAAGAAAATTATGGAAAAAAATATTTTTGAGATGTCCCATGTAAAAAAAAGAATGAATATTCAAGGACCAAGACGAAAAAGATTAAGGGGACACAAAACTTGTTTTTTATATTTTTTTCCTTATGTTGTTTATAGTTAGTTTTGGTATTCTATTTTTTTTTTTCAAATGTAACTTTATATAAAAAAAAATTACGATCATGTAAATATTACGGTTGTGTAAAAAATAGAGATTCCCATAATGTTATTTTTTAGGAGAGAAGTTACAAAAAAATGAAATTTTTGATTTGATGTTTTTTATTTTTGCAAAGTGTAAAATGTTCAAAATTCCCTTCATTGTGTTATATAACTTTTTGTATTAAACACATAATTTCCCACATGTCCAAAGTCAAAAAAAATACTTGCCATCCAACTCATCTTGATCAAGGGCTCTCAGAAGTTCTTATGTTTCCTTATAACTCAGTATAATTCTCATTTAACCAATTAATATAGGCATAAAAATTGACATATAGGCATCATATTTTGGATTTAGACATGATTTTTTGGCAAAAAAAAAAAACACGAAACATAACAATTTAAGACACGATGCAATGAATTCTAAGCTTAAAACTTAAAACGTCATGCTAAACGTTAAGTAGGGTGTTTTAAGTTTTAAGCAATGTGTTTTAAATTTCATGCCTATAATACATTGCATCGTGCTTTAAATTGTTATGTTTAGTGTTTTTTTTGCCAAAACAACCCAATACATCATGCCTGGCCCAAACATGATGCGTACATGTTAATTTTTATGCCTTCTCACACTTCTTACAAAAAAATATCTTTTTTACAAGAAACTCACCCTATATAATATATATATATATAGGGAGAGTATCATGAGAAACTACATATAAATGAGAAAACTAACTAAAAAAAAGCTAAAAAAATATCAATAAATTTTTTTTTTCAATTTTTTATAAAAAAATCGTTAGTTTTTATATATAAAAAAATTAAAAAAAAATTTGTTGTACTGCACATGTGCATTATATGTGCATGTGCAATACAACAAAAAAAATTAATTTTTTTTTTGAAAATTTTTTTCCATGCATAAAAAGCTGTGATTTTTTTATAAAAATTAAAAAAAAAATTGGTATGTTTTTTTAGGCTTTTTTAGTTAGTTTTTGGGTTTTCTCATTTAAACTAGTTTTCTCATGATCCATCCCCTATATATATATAATTTCAACCATGTGTTTTTAGCGCATTGTGTTTTAGTGTTGTTTAAGTCTTTTAATAGATTATAGACCTCATGTAATACACGTATTTAAAGATAAAATTATGTAATTTTATAACAAGGTGTACACAAATATACATAACTAAATTATTTTTATGACATACTTCAAACTATAGTGATTTAAACTACATACTTAAATCTGTAAATATATTTCCATGCTTATTCCATGAAATTATAGACCGTTAGTAATTCTAAAATGATTAATCTTAGACATTAAATTAATAAAAATTCTTATGTAAGCGCTTTAGACCTCTAAATAGATATTACTTTTGATTAATATTGCTACGTATAATCTTACGAAAATTAGAATTCATAAGATATCCATTTAGTTATAACAATAAATAAGATTATATATTTATTTAGATGATGGGTTTTCTATATATTTAAGTTTTTGAAAGATTATTGATGGTTATGATGCATGGGGATGGCTAAAATGAGAACCACCTCCAGTTGTAAGAACCATGAGAACCACTTTTTGACCATTAGATCAAGTTGTTGGATGGATGAGATTAAAAGTATTAAAAAATAATATTAAGTATTTTTTGTCTTATTATGTTTTTAGTATTATAATCTAAAAGGGTATTTAGGTAAAAACACTCTATTTTGTCGTTTTTACTTTATTGTTTTTTTATTACTTTATTGTATTATTATATTACTTTTTATTTTTTAAACATAATTTTTTTATTAAAAACATTTTTAAATTCTGGTTTTTTTTAAAGATTTTTTATACTTTTTACAATTTCAGTTTTACGTTAAACTTTTTACGTTTTACGTATTTTTGACGCGCCGTTTTTACGCCGGGTTTTTTCAAGCGTCGTTTTTTAACACGCCGTTTTTTTAACGCGCCGTTTTTTAACGCCGTTTTTTACGCGTCGTTTTTTACGCGCCATTTTTTAACGCCGTTTTTTACGGGCCGTTTTTTAACGCCGTTTTTTACGGGCCGTTTTTTTACGTTTTACGCGCTGTTTTTTTACGTTAACGTTTTTTTACGTTTTACGCGCCGGTTTTTTACGTTAACATTTTTTACGTTTTTACGTTTTACGGGCCGGTTTTTTACGTTTTACCTAAAACTTTTTCCGTTTTACTAAAAAAAATTAACTATTTACGTTTTACGAAAAACCTTTTACGTAAAACCTTTTACGTTTTACGTTTTACGCGCCGGTGTTTTACGTTTTACGCCCCGGTTTTTTAGGTTAACGTTTTTTTACGTTTTACGCGCCGGTTTTTTACGTTAACGTTATTTACGTTTTACGCGCCGGTTTTGTACGTTTTACGCCCCGGTTTTTTACGTTAACTTTTTTTTTACGTTTTACGCGCCGGTTTTTTACGTTAACGTTATTTACGTTTTACGCGCCGGTTTTTTACGTTTTTCGCGCCGGTTTTTTACGTTTTACGCGCCGGTTTTTTACGTTTTTCGCGCCGGTTTTTTACGTTTTACACGTCGGTTTTTTACGTTTTACGCGTCGGTTTTTTACGTCTTACGCCCCGGTTTTTTACGTTAACGTTTTTTTTTACATTTTACGCGCCAATTTTTACGTTAACGTTATTTTACGTTTTACACGTCGGTTTTTTACGTTTGACGCCCCGGTTTTTTACGTTTTACGCGTCGGTTTTTTACGTTTGACGCGTCGGTTTTTTACGTTTTACGCCCCGGTTTTTTACGTTTTACGCATCGGTTTTTTACGTTTTACGCGTCGGTTTTTTACGTTTTACGCCCCGGTTTTTTACGTTAACATTTTTTCCGTTTTGCGTTTTACGTGCCAGTTTTTTACGTTTTACGCGTCGGTTTTTTACGTTAATATTATTAACGTTTTACGTGTCGGTTTTTTACGTTTTACGCGCCGGTTTTTTACGTTAACGTTATTTACGTTTTACGCGCCAATTTTTTACGGTTTCCGCCCCGGTTTTTTACGTTAACGTTTTGTACGTTTTTTCCCGCCGGTTTTTACGTTAACGTTTTTACGTTAACATTTTCAAAATCAGGTTTTTTATGTTAAACGTTTTTTACGTTTTACCTAAAACTTTTTTACGTTTTACGTAAAACTTTTTACGTTTTACGTTTTACGTTTTTACGTTTTACATTAAAAAGTTTACGGTTTACGACAAAAAGTTAGCGTAAAACTTTTTACGTTTTACGTTTTACGTTTTTACGTTTTACATTAAAAAGTTTACGGTTTACAACAAAAAGTTTACGGTTTAATTTTTTTTTACAACAACTTTTTTACGCAAAAACTAACGCACTCAGAAAAAAAAATGGGGTTTAGCTCAGATTATCCGATAATCAAAAGGCTGCAAAATTGGGGTTGCAGGTTTAAAAAACCTACCATCCACCGTCCTTGCCGCGCCATCGTCATCAAGATCTGCGTTTCTTTTTTTTTTTTCATCATCGCCGCCCCCAAAAAAAATCGACCATATCAAAAAACAGATCAAACAATATCAAAAATTTCCACAAAAACAGATCAAACCCCCATATCACTATAGATCTGTTTTGTAAAAATCAAAGTTCATCAAACTTCAAATCTGTTTTGAATCAAAGTTCATCAAAAATCAAAGTTCATCAAAAATCAAAGTTCAAATCAAAGTTCATCAAACTTCAAATCTGTTTTGAATCAAACCCAGATTCAAACCCAACAAAAACCCAGATTCAAACCCAACAAAAACCCAGATTCAAACCCAAAAAAACCCAGATTCAAACCACAAAGATCCAAAGTCGACCCGAGCAACAACTCTGACCTGAAACATCATCATCTTCTACATTCACAACTCTGAGATTCAAAACCAACAAACCATACTTCAAAATCAAGTGGTATGAAACCCCCACCTGCAACAAACCATACTTCAATCGCACAATCGACCACCCCCTGTTCACCCACCCCCTCACCATCGTTCACCGCCAACCCCGTTTCACACCGCCGCCGCTCACGCAGC
>JARYGA010058529.1:0-52337 GCA_030545235.1 Helianthus tuberosus
AACTAAACTGCTGTTGGATGCAATTGATTTGAACCAGGCATTAACCAGTCCTTCTCAATCACCTATCAATGAGAATATGCCTCAACCACTGACTGGGTTTGCTGTATCAATCTTTGCTAACCCACCAACACAACCTGAGGAGGTTAGACCCCTTGAGTTACAAGTAACTCTTGGTGGTAATCCAAGTGAAGCAGCCACTACAATTGTTACACCCATTGGGTTACATTTGGACAGTGGTTACATTAATAAGACTTCCTTGGAGGCAATTCCTTTTATAGCACCTCTGCCAACCACCAGTGGATTTATCTATCCTACTGGCAACATCAAAAGGTTGTCAAGTGTTGAAGGAAGAAGACCCCAGTACCAAGAAAAAGGGGCATCAATGGTTAATGTTTGGAGTATACTCCCTACATCTACCACTGATCAAACCACTGCTAGTGGGAAATCAGATGATCCCATTAAATTGGGTGATGATTTAAAGTACCAGAAATTGACGGATCGCGTTGAAAAACTTGATAACTCTGTTGCAGAACTCAAAGATATGCTACAACAGGTGTTACAAGTACAAAAGGTACAATCAACTGCTATTCCACCTCAAGCACCTGCTCCACAAAGGGCACCTGCTACAAATGAGCTCTGGAACTTGTTTCAACCTTTTCTCCATCAACAAGCACAATTAGCAGATCAGCAACATGAGAAACATGTCCAACAGCTGAGAAATGCAATGGAGTCAAGGTTCAAAAACACTCAGGCTGATTTAAAGGCTCTCAAAACTCAGATCCTGCAAACCACTGGCACTGCTCCTCCAACAGTACTTTTCATTGATCAACTCCCAGACGATAATGCCAAAAAGGGGGAGAAAATTCAGGAGTGGAAGAAGAAAGGAATAAATGATGGTCTCTACATTGAACCTGAAAAGGATGCTATGACCAGAAAAATTCCTGTGCCAGATGGTAGTAAAAAGGTTGATGCTACTCAAGAAGCACTTGATGAAGGAGTAGCAAGTGTAAAAAGAGATAGAATGGCAAAGGATGTTTCAAGGTGGAATGAGGAGAAAAGAGCTTTCATGGAGCTGTATGAGCAGGGTTGTTCTGGTTCTAAAGATTCTAAAAATCCGAAGACAAAAAGAAAACCTAAGTCCACCTCATCCAGATTTCCAAAGCCTCCAAAACCACCATCCAAAAGCCATCAGCATAAAACCTCCACTCAAACAGCTGTTGTAACTCCTGCTGTATCAACTACTGCTGGTACTTCAGTGGTTTCAACATCTGTTCTCACTTCAACACACACTACTTCAACACACACCACAATTACTACATTACCATTACCACTGTCACCACCAAAAACAATCTCACCACCACTTCCACCTGCTGACAAAAAGCAGAAGACAACAGATGTTATAACATCTGCTGTAATGGCAACAGTGGTTGAAACACCAGTTGTTTCAACAGTTGTTAGTCAGACACAAACCACTGCCACTCAATCTACTACCACTGTTCCATCTCAAACATCATCAGCCTCTCCTAAACCAAAAAGGAGAAGGCTAATTTTAAAAGATGATGACACATCTCCATCACCAACATCTTCAAAATCCCTGTCACTTGTCACTATTCCAAAACCCATACCTCTCTCTTCAGCTCAAATTGTAAAACCACTACCTCCTGCTGGTGTCTCATTTCCTCTAGAACTCATTGCAGTAAGGGAAGAAATAAAATCCTTTTATTATGAGGATGATCCAGCCAAAAGAAGTTTGCCATCAATTGCAGAATATCCCAGGCCAAATAATATTGAAGAATACTTGAAACTCAAGGCCAAACAGGCAGAGGATATTGCAATCAAAAACATAAAAGGGAAATCTGATAGAGAATTTCAACAAAACTATCAGTTCTTACTCTCACAGGTCAATGCTATGGAACGTTTTGCAAAAAATGTATGTCAGAAAATTTCAGAAAGGGCAGATGAGTCCTTAAGGAAAGACTACATTGAAAACATCATGACCTACAAGAAATACAAGGGGGAGAAACACATGTACAAGAACTGGACCATTCCTGAGCTTGAAAAAGAAGCAGCCAGGATTCAAGACATGATAAAAAATAAGGTCAAGCAGACTCCTCCTGAAAAATTCAAACAATTTGAAGCTGAGAAGATGTTAGAGTTGAGGAGAATGAAAGAGGAGCTGATTGCAGCTGATTATGGGTCAAAGAACTCTGTGACAAAGTGGGGAGAAGATAGAGTTAGGGCAACCTATAAAAGATTAGAGGAACTTAGAAAGAAAGATCCAAGAGTTCCACAAAAGCCTGACTATTCCAAAGCAGAGGTCTCAAAAAGACCACCAAAGCTGCAAGTCAAAAGAACCACTGCTCCAGCTGGTGTTGCCATCTACAAAAGAAGGAGCAAAAACCAGTGTAGCATGGAAACAATTCAAGATCTATTAGCTGGAGATGCCATTGTAAAAGCAGGCACGGAAGTAATGATAAAAGAAGATCTTGAATTGGAACAATCTGCAAGTGCTGCTCAGCTAGCCATGAATAGGCCAGCCTCACCAAATACTTCTGCAAATAAACATCTCCCAAGAAACCGACCAGGCTCAAAAATACAAAAGTGGGAAACTGACAAACAGACCTGCGTATTGACTTTGCTCAGGTCTGGTGGAGAAGTGGAGAAAATATCAAGGGAACAAGCTCTTGGCCTGAGTCTTGAAGATTTGCAGGATCTCCTTGATCTTCCACTTAGCAGGGATGATGAAGATACAGATGCCCTAGACTTTGAATTACAATTTAAAGGTCAGATAAGGGAACTGTTGATGAGGCAATAAAGTCTTCCACAAATAATGAAGAGTTTTGGCATTATCTGTTCCAGGGGGAGATTGTTGGGATTGAACCCTATCAGAGGAACAGATAATTAAAGCCAAAACTGGATCAGAGCAGTGGATCCAGAATAAGCAGACGATTACAGTTAGTTCATGCAAATCTCTCCCCTTGAAAGTGGTTTCATATCTGCTGACCTCCTATCTGCTGATCTTATTAAGTGCTGACCTACAACTGCTGCTTTGCATCTACTGACCAATTGTCAAAGACTGATGGAAGACCAAAGCTCTGCTGACTCAATCTACTGCCTTAAGTCAAGTACTGCTGATCCGGACAGGCACTGCTGGGTTCACAGCAGTGGAAGGATGCAGCAGCTGTTTAAGTGTCTTTTATGTAAAGAAATGTAATAGCAGTAGTTAGTACATCAGTGTTTGTATAGATCAGAGGTTAGAGTTTGTTAGGAGGTTAGATGTCACTTTCATGGTGACGTCAGCTAAGATGCTCAGTGGTTTGCAAGTGCCTATAAATAGTTCAGTACTTTGTACTGTTCTATTAGCTCTTTCACCACATCGTCTTCTTTGCACGAACAAACTACTGAGCTCTGGCTGAGGGGGAGTTTGCATTCATTCATCAATCATTGTAATCGTTGTTGAAACAAATTCAATCTTTCGATTCATTGTGTAAAGATGTTTGATTAAAGTATTACTCTCGTTTGATTGTATGCAAAGTTTGTTTTCATCTTAATTCCGCTGCACAACTCTTTCATTTCCATCTTAATTTCAAACGAAAATACAATCAGAAACAAACTCAGATCCAACAACAACTCGCCGACAGATCCGTCAAATTCCCACAAGGTGTCGCTGAAAATCTATTGGTAAAACTTGATAACTTCGTTTTCCCAACCGACTTTGTCATACTAGACATGGAAGAAGACACCGATGTCCCTCTCATCCTCGGGAGGCCATTTCTAGCCACCGCCCAAGCAGTGGTGGATATGAATGACGGAACGTTGACATTGAAGTTTGGGGACAAGGAAGTGAAGTTTGAATGTGGAAAAAGAGTAGAAGACAAAGACCCGGTCAACTACATGAAGGTCATAGACTCAAGCTTGGATGACGCTCTCCGACGGTGTATTATGGGATGCAATACATCCCACTTGGGTAACATATGACCAGGCTTTGGGTCTAGCCAAGGACCTTTATAAACGTGGTGCACCACGGAGGCATTATGCGGAACTATCCTTAGTTTAGTTTAGATTAATTTTCATGTTTTCTAGTTAGTTTTAATTTTCAGGAATAAAACACACTTGAGATGGCAAAGGATACAAGGGAAACTTGAACCAGCACCCCATGCAGGAAAACAGGACCGTCCGACAAAATTCTTCGTTTACAGTAAGTTCGGCACGGGCCGTGTCCGCCCAACACGGCCCCGTGCTGCACAGTCTGCAGAAAAAGACCCAGTTCAGGTAACTGGACACGGGCCGTGTTCACCCAACACGCCCTCGTGTCCAGGCTTCTGTTTCTCTTGATTTAATTTTGTTACTGGCACTTGCACACGGGGCCGTGCCCGGACAACACGGGGCCGTGTTCAGCGCCCAGTAACACAAAATTTTTGCTTTTTACACCTTTTTACACATTCAATCAACCTAAAAACTTATTTTTGGGACAAATTGAGGACAATGTGTAATTTAAGTGTGGGGGGGATGCTAAAACCTTGAATCTTGCAAGTCCTAAATACAAGCCTTACACAAAACTCTATTGGAACCGTTAATCACCCCAAATTTTTTTCAAAAATTTTCAGTTTTTTTACTTGTCTAGGTTTAACTCGGGAAATTCAAGTTCTCAAAAAGGTTATATTTTTTACGAATTTACAACCGATAGCGTCGTGATAAAAAGAACCAACATAAGAAAATTATGAAAAGGCATGGCAAACTTAGTTAAAATTTGATTATATATACTTGATCACATAAAAACCCATTCCCACAAAAGTGAGTTTTGAGCCTTTATTGAGCATACAATTACATATCATTAGACTAAATGCTCATTTTTCGTTTCTTGTGTGAATAGCCGCTTGGTTCTTACGACTCTAGAACTTGCCATGACGATACATTCCCGGTCCTTACCAACTTAAACCCGAGTAAGTAAATGATGGAGGCATTAGGACTAACTCTTTTTATTTCTACACCATTATTTTTCTTTTTTTTTTTTACCACCTACCCAAAATCCCCCTAGTTAGCCCTTTTGAGCCTAAACCTTTTTCATTTCATAACCCAAACCAAACACCCTTTTACCCACCAAAACCCTTTTTCATTTTTAACCCTTTGTTTTAGTAACAAGTTCGGTTTTTCATATGACTTTTCAAAAAACAAAAATGTGAAGCAAAAGAAAATAAACAAACAAGTTCATCAAAAATAACTTTGTTTGAATAATAGCTTCATCAAAATAAAAGTTACAAAAAAAATAAAATAAATAAAATAAAAAGTCTTATGAAAACCGACGCTTGTTACGTTTTTCGCCCTTTTTCTACTAACCACTAACCATTAACCCAACCACCTACCTTTAACCCAAGCCTAACCCTTCACCCACAAAGTCCTCTTGATATTTACAAAGGTATATAAGTTAAAAAGGAGGAGGATTGATTGCTTGGCAAGCTTATGGTAGGAGTAAGTTCCATGCCGCTCTCGAGTGATCCACAAATACATTTTCGGCCGAGTGTTGAGTGATCCCCGTGAGGTATGTGAACTTGTATATAAATAGAATTTTACAAAGGCATGTTATGCCCTAATAAGTAATTTATCTTATGAAAAGTTTTAAATAAATCATGACGAATAGGATTGTAGATAAATAAAAATAAAACTTAATAAAGAATCTTGGAAATCCCGACACTCTATGATAAGCCCAAAAACCTTCTTTTCTACCCATTCCATTTGAGAGTGTAATAGCCACATATTAAAGAGTTTTGCTTGAGGACAAGCAAAGATTCAAGTGTGGGGGTATTTGATGTGTTCAAAATGCAACATATAAATTTCATCAATTGTGGCATAATACTAACCCTTTTTTAGTACTAATGTTGGAAAAAGTGTGCTTTTGTCTTCCTTTTGTATTTTCAGGATTAAATGAGCTCAAATTAACAAAAGAAGCAAAAAGACATAAAAATATAACATAAATACAAGAAAGGGAACAAGACGTGATATGCCCGACCCCACGACAGCATCTTCCCAAGCAAATCAAGATAACAGAAGACTGAACACGCCCCGTGCTCAGCCAGCACGGGGGCGTGCCCAAGTGTCAGCAGAAAAGACAAATTGGTAGAAGCTTCTATTGCCCACCACGGGGCCATGCTCAGCGGACACGGGGCCGTGGTCAACTATAAGATTCGCACAATCCAGGCAAATCTTCATAGTACAAAGATTCTTCGGCACACGGGGTCGTGCTCAGCGGACACGGGAGCGTGGTCAACTAATAAGACAAAGCTGCATTAAATGAAGAAAGAGAGGATGTGGACACGGGGCCGTGCCCGAGCTTCTGTTCAGCCTATAAATAGGAGTGCTTGGCTCAAGCTCAAACCATCCCTTGGCACACCACCTCTCTCACACTTCACCCACCACCCACCACCACCATAACACCATCATCCACCACCATCATCCATTGTCCATCATAGAGTGTGTGAGTCGTCTCGGGATCCAAGATTGATCGTAAGAGTTCTTGACAATCAAGGCCATGTTTGCCTAAGTCTCTTACATCACTTGGTGAAGACAAAGTTTCTAGTGTAATACTTTTTATTATCAATCTTTTGGCTCTTTTTATTTGGTTTTGTATTAATGACTTTAATAACTAGTTGCTTATGTTGAAGGTGATCTTTCCTTATCGTTTGTCCGTGGTGTCTTGGCATTATTTTACTGTCTACATAAAATAAAAGATTTTCACCATTCATATCTCCACGGTCTATATGGAGGTATGTTGGCTACCTGGTCGGGGGTTAAGGGAACGGTTTGGTAAAGGTCTTGCCATTGTTCAGCATTTAGAGGTCCTGCAATGGACCTGGGTCAAATTTAGTAGGACCTCCTTCAATACTTAACGGTATTGGATGGCAGGGGTCCAAACTCTTTGATCCCATCATAAGTTAACTACTATTAATACTATAACCCGGCTATTTAGGACTGTATCCCTGCTGACTCAGACTACTTAGTCGAGGGTAACGTCTCCTCCAAAAGAGGGGTCTACCATAATTTTCATTAATAACTTAATTAATTATCTTTCAATAATCCACCCTTTTAGGATTGTATCCTTGCTGACTCAAACTACTGGGGTGAGGGTAACGTCACCTTCAAAAGAGGGGCCTACTACAATAACTAAGATAATCTCTTAAAATAGTGCAAAAGTGCGGAAATAATCAAAGGTTACACTAGATACGAGTCGGAACCAAGTGATTCATCTTGTCTATCTGTTTTTATTTTTTTTTATTTTTATTTTCAGCATTTTTAGTTAGTTTTTATTTTTCTTAGCTTAAAACATTTTTCTAAACTTTTTGATTTGATTAGACGTTGAGGATAAACCGGTATTAAAAGCTCTTGTGTCCTTGGACGACCTCGGTATCTTACCAACACTATACTACGCTCACGATGGGTGCACTTGCCCATATGAGTGTCTAGTGTTAGTGAATATCGTGTTTTATAAATTTAAAACTTGACTAAAAAAGTGTTAAAGGGGCTTAAAATATACACCTAATATATATAACACTTGACACCCATCAATGTTCAATTGTTGCATATGCTTAATCCAGTATATGGACACATTGTTTTATATTTTTCTGAACCGTTTGAAGCTGATTGATTTATGTGAACCATTTGTAACCTTTTGATCTATGAGAACCATTTGTAACCTTTTGATTTATGTGAACCATTTGTAACTGTTTGAACCATTGGGATTAGGGAAGTGATTAGGTAACGGGGCGGGTGTAATGTATTAAAAGCATGGTGGATACGCCGCTGGTACTTCCTATATATAAGTGCTTTTAACACATTATATATCGTTGCGTTATCTAGATCACTTGGGAAAGGTTATCAAAACAAAGTATATTACAAGGTTTTTCTAACAATATAAACCATACGAGTTTTATTAACAAAGTTTTCACGAGATGTTTTACAAATTTTGGTTTTCTTAAACAAATGTTTTGGGTTAAGAATCATGGCTATGAGATTTTTATTAAGTATAATCAACTTGATTTGAGTTGGTTAATTATGTCGCAATACTATACTTTTGAAAACAATGTTTTTAATTAGGTGTTGCAACATGTAAACTAGCCATGGATCCGACACTCATATAAAACCTATGTACTCGCCGACATTTTTATGCTGACGTATTTTCACATGTGTTTCAGGTACAATAGTTGATGATGTTTGACGATGATATTGGTGTATGCTCACATAGGAATGGACGAGGCCTTAGTGACTTAATAACAATGAAAGTCTATTTGTTCATGTTTTGCTTCTAATTCCAATGTAATATAATACATTTAATTCAATAAAACGAAATTGTTTAATCCATGGTTGTGAAACAATAATTCTATTACAACACTCCCCAACGTTTTCGCCACCTTTTGTTGTTTTACGTGGTCGGGGTGGGACAGAAAAGTTGGTATCAGAGCCAATGGTTATAGGGAATTAGGTTATTAGTAATGCTTTGACCTAGACTATAACCTTCCTAGGACCCTAACGTGAGTTTACTTGCGTAATGTCATAAAACAATACCGTTGCCTATCTTTAGGCAACAACCACAATAAGAACACAAAATTCGAATCTGCTTTGAAAACTAATCATTTGTTCTAGGATGATTTATTATAAGGTTTCGAACCTTCAAAGTTTTCAAATTCTCGTCAAAGTTTAGGGCCACATAATGTGAACACGTGCAAACTGGAAGGGTGGGTGCCTGTACGCTGAGCTTTCTGTCTAAGGCTAGAGTGTTCGTACAAATCCGCAATATCGGACCAGTCACTCTTACCTGGGAACTCTTGGGGTGAGTGTCCACTTATAGGCGAGCATGTCTTCGCGATACATTATGAGGACCTATTTAGTTTGATTCAGCCTTTGTGTGTCGTTTGCTTGCTTCGTGGTTCAAACAAATGACCATCACCCATGATTTTTGGTCGGTAATTGTAACATCCTATTCTTACCCAATGCCATTTCATTTGTTTTCTCTTTTGTTTCCCCTTTTTAGAATGCCTCCACGACGCGAAAATCAGGTGCCTATTGAAGAGTTGGCAGTTGTCATTACGCAGCAAATGACTGCTGCAATCCCGAACATCGTTGCTCAATGTAACCAAGCTCTCAACAACAGTAATGCCCCCTGCAACTTCAAGACGTTCAACTCGGCTAAGCCATCAAAGTTTTCTGGGTCTCAAGGAGTGACTGCACTTCTGCAATGGTTCGAGAGTCTAGAAAGCACCTTCAGGCATGTTCAATGCCCAAATGAGCGAAAGGTAGAATTCGCATCTAGTGTCTTTGAGAAACAAGCCTTGACATGGTGGAATGGTGTGATGAGAGATAGGGGTGCCGATGTGGCACTGGCTCAAACGTGGGAAGAGCTTCGAGCTCTGATGATGAAGGAATTTTGTCCTCATCACGAGATCAGGGCCTTAGAAAGGGAATTCGACGATCTTAAGCAAGATAACGGTGAGCATCGAGCCTACACGGATCGTTATGAGGAGTGAAGTCTGTTATGCCCTAATATGGTTACGCCTTTGGATAAGGCAATCGAAAAATACAATGATGGCCTCCCTGACCCAGTACAAGACATTGTGACTGGTAGTAACCCCACTACAGTTAGGCAGGCCATTGAGCTATCTGCTACCTTGACTGAATCTCAAATCAGGAAAGGTAAAATTTTCCGAAAAGGTGATAAGAAACCAGTCGAAGAATCGAAACCCAAAGATGAACAGACTGGATCCTCCAAGAAGTCGAAGAAGCGAAAAGCTTCCCAGAACTTCGCCGTGGTTACTCACAATGATCAAGCTGCCCCTAACCAACCAGCTCAACCCCTGCTAGGAAGCCATACTGTAACACCCCGTGTTTCCGAGAAGTCAAAGTCAAAGTCAAGGTCAAAGTCAACGACCGATTTTGCGCGACCTGACATGTAGTAGATTTCTTTTGTATGTTTATTTTAGTTGTATTATGTGGAGTAAGTGTCAATAATTACAATAATCGACGTATGTTACTCGCAATCTACTCGACTCACGACTGTGAACTATAGGAAGTAACAATGCGATAAAGCTAAATAAATGATAATCAAACTATGCTAATCGAATCGACATCAAATCACAACTCGAACTACGCATTTTAGTTACTGTTATACGTGTGTGTGCCTTATGTGTTACTTGTGCATGTTCATTTATGTTATGTGTGGTAATCAATCGAATCGCAATCGAACTCGAAACGCAATCGAACTCAATCGAAATCGAACTATGATAGTAGTTGGGATTAAAAGTAATTTGAATAGGAAACTCTATTGCGAGCGATGCGCAATCGCAATCGAAACCGAATCAGCAAAACTCGTCGCGCCGGACACACGAATCAAGTGCCATCCGGCCGGATAGCTATCCGACCGGGCTGCCACTTGGCTATGGTGTCAAGATGCCATCCGACCGAGATGACATCCGACCGGATAGTCATTCGGGCGGGATGCCATCCGACCGACCCACACTTTCCCCTTTTGGAATCCTATAAATACCCATGTCACTCTCAAACTTTCTACTTTTGGAAACTTCTGTCCGACCAGCACGCTCAGCTCACCTTTTCTTCGATTTCTCTCAATCCCGGTAAGATCTCGTCCTAAATCTTGTACTTTCTTGATCTACCCGCACTCCTACACCTTTCTATCTTTTGAATCTTAACTTTTAACCTTGAAGTCGCTAGATTTGAGGTGTTCTAGGATGATGTCATCATGTGTTCTTGAAGAACTTCATGTTTTGGCTTCAATCCACCGAGAACAACTCGGATCTAACCGATTTCCACACAAATGAACAAAGATCTATGCTAGATCTAAACATAAACATAGTGAAAAAGGATTGAAAGATGGTTTCTAACTTTCTTTCAACCCTTTTGCACTCAATGCACTTGAAACCGATAGAATCGGACCTAGATCTAGTCCTCCGCTCATTCTTAGTGTTGTGCTAGCTCAAGATCTGGATTCTACTCACGAGACCACCGATTTCAGGTTAAACAAGAATAACCGTCTTGAACCGGGTAACTGGATAAAACTATAAACAAACAAAATGACCAAGTGTAAGACGGCCGGAGCAACCAGGACGAAGTGCTATCCGACCGGACTACTGTCCGAACGGATAGGCTACCCGAACGGATTGTTGTCCGAACGGATCACACCTTGGGTCCCACACTTCATCAACTCTATCTGAAGTTTGAGTATTGAACGAATTGCCATCCGATCGGACTACCATCCGACCGGATTACTCTTCGGATCATGAGATACTAGGACTTTAAAGACTTAAACAGTTTTTAACATGTTCATTAACAGGGTTGCCACCCGTTCGGATGAACATCCGACCGAGTGACACTCCTGCTGTGAATTTGTTCCCACTAAGTAACCCTATCACTAGAATCGCCATCCGACCGGACTACCGTCGGACCGGATGACCATCCGAACGGATTGTCTTCCGCACGATTGACCGTCCGATCGACCGACTTGAAGGATAGAGATACTTCAATGTTTTCAAAGTGCTACAAGGAAAACTTCAAAAGACAAGCCATCATACACAAACACATTCATCTCATAGGAAGAAACAATCCACTCGAATAGTCATCCGACTGGACTACCGTCTGACCGGGTGACCATCCGAACAGATTGCCACCCGCACAAACAAGCCGTCCGATTGGATTACCATCCGACCGAACTGCTATCCGACCCATTCATACTTTGTATCGTATTACGCGTCACTTATCGTTATGCTAACAATCCATTTAGGTTAACTTTACTCGCTAAGCGCTCCCTTCAATCCATCAACCACTGTGAGTATACTCGATCCCTTTTTGCTTTATGCACTTTTGGGTGTTACATATGTTACAACTATTCAAATCACATCAAACACACTACTCAATACTATTTGAACGCTAACCGTTAATGCATGTTATACGTGGCTTATGAATGCTTGTTTGTTATGTTTACACATGGAATGCTGTCTACCTGCCTTAGCAATGATAGTACTATAGTTTGGACTCAGCACCTGTTCGCAGGGGTTGTTAAGGACAATTACTTGCATGGATTACGGTGGTAATCATGTATTGCGAACTGCCTCAGGCAGTCAACCCGCAATCATGGGTATCGATGGATCTATGTCGATAACTAACGTGCTTCATTTCTCTATGTGTACGTGCTGGTTATGCGTAAACGAATTCGAACTCTATATGCTATTATCAAACTTGTATGCTCACCTTTAGATTATATGTATTGAATTTATTTTAATGTATGTGACAGGTGCTTAGGATGCACATCTGGTAGGAAATCGAAGCTAGAATAAAGCTCTAGAGTCCAACAAATAGTTGTCTGTAGTAATTGAATCAAAGGTCTCTAGAAGCAGATAAACAATTGCTCTATTTAAATCTGAGTTGTCGGAATAGAATTATTTGCCTAGATTTTATCTGTAATAATTTGTTTATTGTTTGAGACATGGTATGGGACATGTTATTATAAATTGAATAGTAATGATAATTGTTATGGAAACTTCTGGACAATCTGTTTCGCTCAGTGCCATGCCCCGATGATTCCGCCATCGGTTGGGGTGTGACACATACAACGGAACTGCACCCTTGTGCAACCAATGTAACCTTCATCATCATGCTAGTGTGAAGTTCCGCAAATGGCAAATTTATGGACTTATAGGTCATACAACAAGAGTTTGTCGAGCTACAGTTGTACCCAATCAAGCTGACAACAATCCTGCTCAGGCTCGTTTTCTACCAGGTTGTTGCTACAACTGTGGCGAGATGGGTCATTTCTGAAGAAATTGCCCAAAGCTTGCTAATGCAAATCCAGCACAGGGATGAGCATCTGACCGACTAGAAGACAACACTGTTTAGAAATAATCACGTCTTATGTATTAGTTTCTTTTGTTGTCAAGGTCCATGAAACAGTTGTTATCGTTGTTTATAAATAAATCTTTTATTTACATTGCAATGTATTTATGTGGTTGCATGTATAGACAACATATCCCCTACAATACCGATAATCAAAGAACCGTATTCCTTGAAGAGCAGACTACCCCCAAAATTCTTACATTTTATGATCTCTTGCGTTTTCCACGAAAATCCTAAGTACCCGTTTCTTCCAAGGAAAACAAAGTACAAGGCGCAAGTTACAACTCTGGATGCATACCCAAAATACCACTATAAAACCTTAATAGGGTACCTAAGGGTATTTCAGTAAGTCCTAAATTGTTGTGTTCCTTAATTCGAATATTATGTTTCTTTGAAAACAAAATCGAAATTTTGGAAGATCATCCTATCTTCATAGATAGATTCTTGAAAATGATTAAAGTGCCAAATGAAATCCATGGATTGGATTCCTGGTGTGCTTTAAGTATCCGCGTCCAAAGATAACAAATTAAAGGTCAAATTAAACAATTATGTGATTATGTGCTTATGTTTTCCCTTTTATGTTTTTGTGTGATCCAAATTTTTGTTATCCAAATCCTCGTAGAATCTTCCATATCTTCGTATAAGGGATTCATAGTAGGATATCCAAAGGTACTACCTTAAATCCTTAATGGGTTTCTACGTAATAGTTAAGACCCTTGGATTATAAAGTACTATTCCATGATTAGACCCCTTGAGTGGTCTAGTTAAACAAATTGATCCTAAAATCTGGTTAGGAATATCATGTGATGATATAGCTAAGAAGACTCCTTGGTGGTCTAATTAAGGAAATCATTTGTCGATCTAATTAAAAGGACCCTATGGTAGTCTTGTCACACTCATCATAGGTTTGATATTCTATCCCCTTCACATTACAAAACAAACTGTGCGGACTGTGCAAGGAATTACGTAATTATGGATGCATACATAATTATGGAATTCAGTGCACAGAAACCACAACAAGTTTTGTCATGTGTCTAGAGTTGACTCAATTCATTTCCATTTCTGAAGAATACCCATTGAGGAAAATGACTCATTCCGTTCATTTTCGTTTCTGAAGAATATCCATCGAGGGAAATGAATATCCTTGATTCTTTCTTCATTTCCATTTCTGAAGAATACCCATTGAGGAAAATGACTCATTCCGTTCATTTTTGTTTCTGAAGAATATCCATCGAGGCAAATGAATATCCTTGATTCTTCCTTCATTTCCATTTCTGAAGAATACCCATTGAGGAAAATGACTCATTCTGTTCATTTTCGTTTCTGAAGAATATCCATCGAGGGAAATGAATATTCTTGATTCTTCCTTCATTTCCATTTCTGAAGAATACCCATTAAGGAAAATGACTCATTCCGTTCATTTTCGTTTCTGAAAAATGTCCATTGAGAGAAATAACAGGATTATGCCTTGCATATCTTTGATGGGTTATGCTACAAAAATAGATAAAAACCCTAGATTCCATGCAAGACAATCATTTAGCACAGCGTCACAGACAGACTCCTACGAATAAATTCCGGGACGAAATTTCCTAAAGTAGGGGAGATTGTGACACTTGTGCCTCTGCGACCAGCAAAAAAAATACCAAACTTATGAAATATTGTGTTACATACTTGGGAATTATAAAAATATGTGTATCGTTTACACATATCAATTCTTGATCGATTTCGGGCTTTAAATCGCTTTCTGGAGGGTTATACGCGATCTGATACGTAAATATAACCAGTTTAATGCAACAAACACTCTGGAACAGTGACATAGGCTTAACATACCTTAAATAACCTTTACATAACTTAGAAATAAGTTTTGGATGGTTTGGTATGCCTAAATCAAGTTTATTCGCTTACAGGGACTAAATTCGACAAACTGAGAAAGTCTGTCGATTTGTACTGTAACGGACATTCTGGAACATGATCATAAGTTAAACATACCATAAATATCCTTTACATAGCTTAGAAATAGGCTTTGAGGGGTTCGGTATGCTAAAATAAACTTTTTGATCATTCAGGGACTAAAAGCGTCAAAAAGTGCATAAGTTTGCATTTTCGCGCATATCTTACGTTCTGAATACATCCGGACATCCAAAAATTTATGTAAGCATTAAAATATTTTATTTTAGTGTTTGGCATAAGAAAAATCCATTCGTCGCGCAATTTGGATCGTTTTTCGCATGCATGCGCATTTCGTCGTAATTAAGCGAATATCGCGATCGTACGACCAAACGAACCGATATCTGGCATATTTTTGAGCATGTTTCTTGTCCCTCATGTTTAGGCATCATTGTAGAGCCTTGAAAATGGTTTAACGGGCTTCAAACGGGTCAGAAACCAAGGTTTTACAGTGCAGGGACCAAAACTGCACATTCTGTCAAACTTGGACCAGGCGGCCCGCGTAAGCCCCTATCTGTCTTTTACGCAGGGCGCGTAAAAGCTGCAGATCAGCAAAACAAGCTGCTGGTTTCAGCAGCTGGGTTTTATGCAATTCCAACGGTTTTGAACAATACTATGGGCTATTTTGGGCTCCCATGGTATTGCAAATCAGTGGGCATGAGTTGTACGGTTGAGATTAAAGCTCGTTTTACGAGGAACGATCTTAACGGTCCTACAAAAACTATAAATACCCCACCCCCCATTGTTCAAAACCCACATTTGATCTGAGATTTCTCTAAGTTGTTGTGATTATTCACTACATACATGAGAATACTTGGAATCAAATCTCTTTGGACCCTTTGTAAGTCCTCTTTCGTTCTTTTATGCGTTTTTAGCTTAAAAGTCAAACTGAGTTTGACTTTCTGCATTGACCAGTTTATGATCAACGCGAAGTTCGTTTGAACTTCATAACGTGAGCGTAATCACGATGGTCATAGTCCCTAGTGACTATACCTACTGACTACCACATTATCTAGGCATAGTGGCGAGTCGTAGTTTCAGCCAAAATGCGTATTCTTGCGTATTTTGTAACCAAACAACTTTTAGGTATCAAAACCATTTGTTTTGATGCCAAACCAGTTTTCTAACCTCGTTAAACATGTTTTAGCATGTTTAACTCGTCACTTTTAGATTTGTGCTTATATAGGGTCGTAAGGTAAGCGATCTAAACAATCGCTTATACTTTCGAACCCGACCCATTTGGTATATCATTAGGATCCGACCAAACACATTAGGTGACCATAGTTGTATAGGAAATAACCTTCTGAGGTTATACCTTATGGTCACTTCGTTTAAGTAGTTGTATGATAGGTAGTTTATATGCCTTAGGAAAATTACCAAAATGTCCTTTTTGCGCCAAAATTCATTTTAAGCATATGAAACATAAATTTTGATATCTAAGCTGATTAGGCAACAATATTAGACATGTTAAGGCATATTTTACTTGTCATAGGACTAGTTAGGTGGTCCGAACGCATTTTACGCGAACGGCGCGTTAAAGTAGCGTTAGCTACTTAAACGAGTCGTAATGGGTCGTAAGCACTTAGGATAGGTTCCATTTTAGAATGTAGGCTTTGTTAAACCATATTACATGAGTTCCTATACTCATTTGGTTTACGAAACCACATTTTATCTGATCTTCCGATTTAGGTCCGTTTATTTACATAGTTACCTATATTAGGTGCCGTTTGATTCCGTGATCATCTAGCTTTGCTTGGTTGTTATTCAAGACTTCTAAGCACCCTCAAGTGAGTACATAGTCCCCTCTTTTACTGTTTTTCAAACATTTTGGGGTGAAACACATATGCCTACTTGTTACTTTCGTGCTTTCCATGTTTTCATATCATATACTTGCTATGTTCATTAGTACACTATTAGTACATGATTTCATTATGTTTTTGCTATGTATGTCCTTTTAGTGCATACTTAGTACATCATTTTACACGTTATTTTATGCTATGTATGTCCATTCAGTGCATACTTAGTACATTGTTTTACATCACATCACATGTTATGTATATCCATTTAGCGCATACTTAGTACATCGTTTTACACGTCATTTTATGCTATGTATGTCCATTCAGTGCATACTTAGTACATTGTTTTACATCACATCACATGTTATGTATATCCATTTAGCGCATACTTAGTACATTGTTTTACATTACATCACATCACATGTTATGTATGTCCATTTAGTGCATACTTAGTACATTGTTTACATTGCATTTCACGCTATGGATGTTCAATTGTTGCATATGCTTAATCCAGTATATGGACACATTGTTTTATATTTTTCTGAACCGTTTGAAGCTGATTGATTTATGTGAACCATTTGTAACCTTTTGATCTATGAGAACCATTTGTAACCTTTTGATTTATGTGAACCATTTGTAACTATTTGAACCATTGGGATTAGGGAAGTGATTAGGTAACGGGGCGGGTGTAATGTATTAAAAGCATGGTGGATACGCCGCTGGTACTTTGATGCGTAGTCGAGTGTTATATATATTAGGTGTATATTTTAAGCCCCTTTAACACTTTTTAGTCAAGTTTTAAATTTATAAAACACGATATTTACTAACACTAGACACACATATGGGCAAGTGCACCCATCGTGAGCGTAGTATAGTGTTGGTAAGATACCGAGGTCGTCCAAGGACACAAGAGCTTTTAGTACCGGTTTATCCTCAACGTCTAATCAAATCAAAAATTTTTAGAAAAATGTTTTAACTAAGAAAAAATAAAAACTAACTAAAATGCTGAAAAATAAAAATAAAAAAAATAAAAAAAACAGATAGACAAGATGAATCACTTGGTTCCGACTCGTATCTAGTGTAACCTTTGATTATTTCGGCACTTTTGCACTATTTTAAGAGATTATCTTAGTTATTGTAGTAGGCCCCTCTTTTGAAGGTGACGTTACCCTCACCCCAGTAGTTTGAGTCAGCAAGGATACAATCCTAAAAAGGGTGGATTATTGGAAGATAATTAATTAAGTTATTAATGCAAATTATGGTAGGCCCCTCTTTTGGAGGTGACGTTACCCTCGACTAAGTAGTCTGAGTCAGCAGGGATACAGTCCTAAATAGCCGGGTTATAGTATTAATAGTAGTTAACTTATGAGGGGATCAAAGAGTTTGGACCCCCGCCATCCAATACCGTTAAGTATTGAAGGAGGTCCTACTAAATTTGACCCAGGTCCATTGCAGAACCTCTAAACGCTGAACAATGGCAAGACCCTTACCAAACCGTTCCCTTAACCCCCGACCAGGTAGCCAACATACCTCCATATAGACCGTGGAGATATGAATGGTGAAAATCTTTTATTTTATATAGACAGTAAAATAATGCCAAGACACCACGGACAAACGATAAGGAAGGATCACCTTCAACATAAGCAACTAGTTATTAAAGTCATTAATACAAAACCAAGTAAAAAGTGCGAAAAGATTAGAAATAAAAAGTATTACACTAGACACTTTGTCTTCACCAAGTGATGTAAGAGACTTAGGCAAACATGGCCTTGATTGTCAAGAAATCTTACGATCAATCTTGGATCCCGAGACGACTCACACACTCTACGATGGACAATGGATGATGGTGGTGGATGATGGTGTTATGGTGGTGGTGGGTGGTGGGTGGTGGGTGAAGTGTGAGAGAAGTGGTGTGCCAAGGGATGGTTTGAGCTTGAGCCAAGCACTTCTATTTATAGGCTGAACAGAAGCTCGGGCACGGCCCCGTGTCCAGTGGGCACGGCCCCATGTCCACATCCTTCTCTTTCTTCATTTAATGCAGTTTTGTCTTTTTAGTTGACCATGCCCCCGTGTCCGCTGAGCACGACCCCGTGGTGCAGAAGAATCTTTGTACTATGCAGATTTGCTGGATTGTGCGAATCTTATAGTTGACCACGGCCCCGTGTCCGCTGAGCACGACCCCGTGGTGGGCAATAGAAGCTTCTACCACTTTGTCTTTTCTGCTGACACTTGGGCACGCCCCCGTGCTGGCTGAGCACGGGGCGTGTTCAGTCTTCTGTTGTCTTGTTTTGCTTGGGAAGATGCTGTCGTGGGGTCGGGCATGTCACGTCTTGTTCCTTTTCTTGTATTTATGTTAGATTTTGATGTCTTTTTTGCTTCTTTTGTTAATTTGAGCTCATTTAATCCTGAAAATACAAAAGGAAGACAAAAGCACACTTTTTCCAACATTAGTACTAAAAAAGGGTTAGTTTTATGCCACAATTGATGAAATTTATATGTTGCATTTTTAACACATCAAATACCCCCACACTTGAATCTTTGCTTGTCCTCAAGCAAAACTCTTTAATATGTGGCTATTACACTCCCAAATGGAACGGGTAGAGAAGAAGGTTTTTGGGCTTGTCGTAGAGTTTCGGGATTTCCAAGATTCTTTATTTAATTTTATTTTTATTTATTTACAATCCTATTCGTCGTGATTTATTTAAAACTTTTCATAAGATAAATTACTTATTAGGGCATAACATGCCTCTTTAAAATTCTATTTATATACAAGTTCACATACCTCACGGGGATCACTCAACACTCGGCCGAAAATGTATTTTTGTGGATCACTCGAGAGCGGCATGGAACTTACTCCTACCATAGGCTTGCCAAGCAATCAATCCTCCTCCTTTTTAACTTATATACCTTTGTAAATATCAAGAGGACTTTGTGGGTGAAGGGTTAGGCTTGGGTTAAAGGTAGGTGGTTGGGTTAGTGGTTAGTGGTTAGTAGAAAAAGGGCGAAAAGCGTAACAAGCGTTGGTTTTCGTAAGACTTTTTATTTTTGTAACTTTTATTTTGATGAAGCTATTATTCAAACAAAGTTATTTTTGATGAACTTGTTTGTTTATTTTCTTTTGCTTCATCATCAACAAGAATTTTTTTTTTTCAAAAGTCATACGAGAAACCGAGCTAGTTACTAAAACAAGGGGTTAAAAATAAAAAGGTTTTGGTGGGTAAAAGGGTGTTTGGTTTGGGTTATGAAATGAAAAGGTTTAGGCTCAAAGGGGCTAACTAGGGGGATTTTGGGTAGGTGGTAAAAAAAATGGTGTAGAAATATAAAGGGTTAGTCCTAATGCCTCTATCATTTACTTACTCGGGTTTAAGTTGGTAAGGACCGGGAATGTATCGTCATGGCAAGTTCTAGAGTCGTAAGAACCAAGCGGCTATTCACACAAGAAACGAAAAATGAGCATTTAGTCTAATGATATGTAATTGTATGCTCAATAAAGGCTCAAAACTCACTTTTGTGAGAATGGGTTTTTATGTGATCAAGTATATATAATTAAATTTTAACTAAGCTTGTCATGCCTTTTCATAATTTTCTTATGTTGGTTCTTTTTATCACGACGCTATCGGTTGTAAATTCATAAAAATAAAACTTTTTTAGAACTTGAAATTCCCGAGTTAAACCTAGACAAGTAAAAAAATGAAATTTTTTGAAAAATTTTGGGGTGATTAGCGATTCCAATAGAGTTTTGTGTAAGGCTTGTATTTAGGACTTGCAAGATTCAAGGTTTTAGCATCCCCCCCACACTTAAATTACACATTGTCCTCAATGTGTCCCAAAAATAAGTTTTTAGGTTGATTGAATTTGTAAAAGGTGTGAAAAAGCAAAAATTTTGTGTTACTGGGCGCTGAACACGGCCCCGTGTTATCCGGGCACGGCCCCGTGTTCAAGTGCCAGTAACAAAATTAAAACAAGAGAAACAGAATCCTGGACACGGGGGCGTGTTGGGTGAACACGGCCCGTGTCCAGTTACCTGAACTGGGTCTTTTTCTGCAGACTGTTCAGCACGGGGCCGTGTTGGGTGGACACGGCCCGTGCCGAACTTACTGTAAACGAAGAAATTTGTCGGGCGGTTCTGTTTTCCTGCATGGAGTGCTGGTTCAAGTTTCCCTTGCTTCCTTTGTCATCTCAAGTGTGTTTTATTCAATTCAACACCATCCAAACACCAAATTAACTAAAAACCATCATTCATTACTTCATAGAGAGTTACATACTAGTCCTAAAAATTGAAAAATAAAGCAGAAAATAAAAGTTAAAAGTCCTAAAATTAGATAGGTCAAGTGATCCGTAAAGTCTTCCTAAGGAGCCCTACTTCTATAATAAGAACCAAAATTCCGGAAATAGATTTCCAGTCTAACCTCCTTGTAGAACTCCAAGCCGAATGGTGTCCCTTAGAGCCATTCTTCTATCTCCCTTGGGAGAAGGGAGGTGGCTTCATGTTCCTCAACCTCGTGTGGAGGAGGAGCGACACCAATCGGAACCCCTTGTAGTATGTCTCGAGGAGGCTCTGGATGTAGGGCGTACCACTCGGCCGGAATGATGACTTCCGGCACCACATTCGATGCCCTTTGGGTGATAATTGGCACCAAAGGAGGAGAGGCGAGAATGTTCAACCTTTGGTGCAAAAGGTTGACCTCCCGGAGACATCCTTCTAGTCCCACCGTCAAATGATTAATGCGGTCGACCAATGCCTCTTCCACACTTGTTACTTCATCATGGGCCTCTCTCAAGGTGTAAACATAGTTTACAAGAGAATCTTCAACCGTTGATGATCTTCTCCCCTGCCGGTTGTTTCTGGAATGCGACGAAGAGTTTCCGCTTGTCCTGCTTGCCATTCTGAGAAAACAAGCCGAAAAGAGTTCAACTTTGTGGATCCAGTACTTCGGACACGGCCCCGTGTTCAGCGAACACGGCCCCGTGTTCAGATATCTGCAGGATTTATGAACAAGGAATCTTGGGGTTTCAAATTGTTTTTATGATTTTTGAAGCATTTCTGAACTTAAACAACTTAAAACATTGTTATAAAACTTATTTTTAACAAGATTCCATGAACAAAAATCTAACAAACATCTCAATAGGCTTGAAATTATGGAATGTTCAAGCTTAAATGGAAGTATGAAAAAAAAATTGAAGAAGATGAAAGTGGATAAAAGAGGAAAGGACAAGAAGATGGTTGAGAAACTTCTTTTAGAAAATACCTAGGATGGTATGTGAGAATATTCCTCAAATCTCTGTCCCTGGAATGGTTCAAATGTGCAGGATTCTTGGCTGCATTTATAGAAAATGACAGTAAGTTGCGCACGGCCCCGTGTCGGCTGGACACGGCCCCGTGTGCAGATGGAATCCTGACACATTTTTTGTCCGCATTCTGACAAAATCAGAAGGGAATCTTTGGGTGGACACGGGGGCGTGTTGACCTGGGCACGGCCCCGTGTCTAGAACCTGTCTTAAGGAATTTGTCTATTTTCAAGTAACTTTTCCGGATCGGGCGGTTCCTTACTGGATGGAACAACCCCAAAGTGCCTAAGATACCTTAATTGATCTAGACTAAGACGAGAACGCAAGAGGTTGTCGGTGAGGGTGATTCCTATGCTATATGTAGGTGGACAAGTCCAACCCTTTTCTGGGCTCTCGTTAAAGAAGGTGTATGTCGAATCGCTCAGGTCTATGTATGCATCGAATGAAGTCGATGGGGAGTCCTTCACGGCACAATCGACACAGGGACGACTATCGCTCAAGTCCTCACTAGAGTTAGCAGTATCATTGGAAACGATGAAGTTGTTTGAATGCAGTTCCAACCCTTCTTGGTCATCATCTTGGAAAAGATTATTGAAATCTTTCCTAAGTTCTTTCAACCAATTAATAATTAGATTTTCTAGTTGAAATAATTCATCGAGAAGCATTTCTCCTAGAATATCCGGTTAGGCGCATTTGAGGGAGAGATAGGGATTACTTTTACTTTCGCCCCTCTTAAGGATACTAGGAAACGATGGGTCTATATAGTGGGGTTTATAAGTTAGAAAAAAGCATTCTAATTCTTTATGGTTACCACCACATAATGGACACCACATAGTACCATAAGAGTGCCGAAAGTAAAAAGTATCAGTATCACTCATGTTTGTGTCAGAAATTACCAACTGTCGGGATCTTACGGTTCTGTTTTCAGTAACTGAAACTTGGGCACGGGGGCGTGTTGAGTGGGCACGGCCCCGTGTTCAGCTTACTGCCTAACTTAAAACAGGATTGCCAGTTCCAATGATTGGGCACGGGGCGTGTTCAGCGGGCACGGCCCGTGCTGAGTTCTGCAGAAGCTGAAAAATTAAAAAAAAATCCTAAAAAAATGAAAAATAAGAAAAACGATTAGGCCGCTGATTCCTAACTTTCTTAAAATCCTTGTGTCCCCGGCAACGGCGCCAAAAACTTGAGGCGTAGTCGAGTGTTATATATATTAGGTGTATATTTTAAGCCCCTTTAACACTTTTTAGTCAAGTTTTAAATTTATAAAACACGATATTTACTAACACTAGACACACATATGGGCAAGTGCACCCATCGTGAGCGTAGTATAGTGTTGGTAAGATACCGAGGTCGTCCAAGGACACAAGAGCTTTTAGTACCGGTTTATCCTCAACGTCTAATCAAATCAAAAAAATTTAGAAAAATGTTTTAACTAAGAAAAAATAAAAACTAACTAAAATGCTGAAAAATAAAAATAAAAAAAAAGAAAAAAAACAGATAGACAAGATGAATCACTTGGTTCCGACTCGTATCTAGTGTAACCTTTGATTATTTCCGCACTTTTGCACTATTTTAAGAGATTATCTTAGTTATTGTAGTAGGCCCCTCTTTTGAAGGTGACGTTACCCTCACCCCAGTAGTTTGAGTCAGCAAGGATACAATCCTAAAAGGGTGGATTATTGGAAGATAATTAATTAAGTTATTAATGCAAATTATGGTAGGCCCCTCTTTTGGAGGTGACGTTACCCTCGACTAAGTAGTCTGAGTCAGCAGGGATACAGTCCTAAATAGCCGGGTTATAGTATTAATAGTAGTTAACTTATGAGGGGATCAAAGAGTTTGGACCCCCGCCATCCAATACCGTTAAGTATTGAAGGAGGTCCTACTAAATTTGACCCAGGTCCATTGCAGGACCTCTAAACGCTGAACAATGGCAAGACCCTTACCAAACCGTTCCCTTAACCCCCAACCAGGTAGCCAACATACCTCCGTATAGACCGTGGAGATATGAATGGTGAAAATCTTTTATTTTATATAGACAGTAAAATAATGCCAAGACACCACGGACAAACTATAAGGAAAGATCACCTTCAACATAAGCAACTAGTTATTAAAGTCATTAATACAAAACCAAGTAAAAAGTGCGAAAAGATTAGAAATAAAAAGTATTATTTGTCTTCACCAAGTGATGTAAGAGACTTAGGCAAACATAGCCTTGATTGTCAAGAACTCTTACGATCAATCTTGGATCCCGAGACGACTCACACACTCTACGATGGACAATGGATGATGGTGGTGGATGATGGTGTTATGGTGGTGGTGGGTGGTGGGTGAAGTGTGAGAGAGGTGGTGTGCCAAGGGATGGTTTGAGCTTGAGCCAAGCACTTCTATTTATAGGCTGAACAGAAGCTCGGGCACGGCCCCGTGTCCACATCCTTCTCTTTCTTCATTTAATGCAGTTTTGTCTTTTTAGTTGACCATGCCCCCGTGTCCGCTGAGCACGACCCCGTGGTGCAGAAGAATCTTTGTACTATGCAGATTTGCTGGATTGTGCGAATCTTATAGTTGACCATGGCCTCGTGTCCGCTGAGCACGGCCCCGTGGTAGGCAATAGAAGCTTCTACCACTTTGTCTTTTCTGCTGACACTTGGGCACGCCCCCGTGCTGGCTGAGAACGGGGCGTGTTCAGTCTTTTGTTGTCTTGTTTTGCTTGGGAAGATGCTGTCGTGGGGTCGGGCATGTCACGTCTTGTTCCTTTTCTTGTATTTATGTTAGATTTTGATGTCTTTTTTGCTTCTTTTGTTAATTTGAGCTCATTTAATCCTGAAAATACAAAAGGAAGACAAAAGCACACTTTTTCCAACATTAGTACTAAAAAAGGGTTAGTTTTATGCCACAATTGATGAAATTTATATGTTGCATTTTTAACACATCATACTTCCTATATATAAGTTCTTTTAACACATTATATATCGTCGCGTTATCTAGATCACTTGGGCAGGTTATCAAAACAAAGTTATTTTACAAGGTTTTTCTAACAATATAAACCATACGAGTTTTATTAACAAAGTTTTCACGAGATGTTTTACAAATTTTGGTTTTCTTAAACAAATGTTTTGGGTTAAGAATCATGGCTATGAGATTTTTATAAAGTATAATCAACTTTATTTGAGTTGGTTAATTATGTCGCAATACTATACTTTTCAAAACAAGGTTTTTAATTAGGTGTTGCAACATGTAAACTAGCCATGGATCCGACACTCATATAAAACCTATGTACTCGCCGACATTTTTATGCTGACGTATTTTCACATGTGTTTCAGGTACTGTGACAACCCGAGTTTTCAAGGTCTCTATTTGACTTAACCTTGTACTTTTTGGCAAAGTGTGTTATATATATATATATATATATATATATGGTGTGCATTACATTTGAGTGTATGTTAATAATATGTTGCATGTTAATATTGTGTTATGTGTAATTAAAAGTGGAACTTTGACCGAACACCCTCTAGCCGAAAACCCCCACCCACGAAATCATCCCCACCCGAAAACACCCCTGTGGCGAAAACACCTTAGTATTTCGTCCACTACTGCTTGACGAAAATGAATGGGCTTTGGCCCAGTAGCGATTAGTTTTAAGTGGTGGCTCTCAACTTTTACAAGAAGTTCTTTTCAATCGGCAAACCCTAGAGTTTCTTTCTCTGTGTGACGGCATGGCATTATCGATTCCTCCAAGCTCCCTCTAGAGATCAATCGTTCTTTCTGTCTCGGTTAGTTGCACTGTTGTTCGAGTTATGCATGATTTTATGTCTGTACGTATACGTCCGATTGAATACTGATGTTATGTGATTATGTTATGTTTTCCATGAATGATCTGATGGTGGTATGGTGATCTTGATTCCACAATGATTGGATAGTTCATATGATTGCATGAATTGGTTTGACCGAATGGATTGGTAGGTTAGGGGTCCTTATAATTTTGTTAATATTTATGATCCTGTTATGATGATAAGGTGTTAGATAATCAGCAGATTAGGGTTCTATTGTATGCATATGTTGATTACTGAAATGATCTTAACAATCTGTTAATATTATGTAATGATTGAATGACTGTATAATGTAGGAGATGTAACTGTTAGATGAGATTAGGGTTGCTGAGTTTACGTAACAGTTAGTGATGATGATGAGGTCCCAGGCGAAAACACCATTACCAGACGAAAACACAAAGTGTTTTCGCCAAGCATTAAGTCTGACGAAAACCCTTGGGTTTTCGCCCAAGGTGATTTCATCCCTAGGTGTTTTCGCCAAAACAGGGATTTCGCCAATGAGGGTTTGCGCCCACTAAGTGTTTTCGTCTAATGACCTGTAACTCTGTAACTCGTATGTTAAATCGGTTAGATGGTTAACCCTGTTAAGTATTCACTGTGTTAAGCATGTCAAGTATGTTATGTATGTTAACTGGGTTATGTTAACTATGTTATGAATGTTAAGCTCATTATGTATGATAACTCTGTTAATTTTGATCTAACTCTGTTATGACACACTGACTATGATAAGTGTGTTAACTCAACTATGCATGTTAGTCCTATTGATCCTAGTTAACGTTGTTAGCACAGTTAAGTGTACCAAGACTGTTAATGAATAATTGAGTTAAAGTAAACTGAGGAAGCCTATAACGTGAAACTTGAATTGCATGAATCGATTAACTGCTTATGTGTTACATGATGTTAACTGCCAAACACACCCTGTGTTATTAATTTCATGCGAAACTTCACAAACTTGAACTGATTGAGTATACGTACACACTATAGGACTTGACTGATTTCTTGTGAGCATAGTTTAGCATACCGACCAAACCAAGGTGAGTTCACACTCCTAAGGCATGTGATTCCCGGTGGGTTGGGAATGGGATTGAATAACTACTCATACTATCATTACTATTAAACTACTTTTCACTGTCCTCGGGTTGGAAAGGGCACGTACGTAAAACCTACGTACACTCATACTTGCTACGGTCCTTGGATTAAGAAGGCCACGTACGGATACGACTAGTCTAATAACATACAGATGGGAAGCCCCTACTAATCATCGCAAACATGTTTGGGAAACCGCAATACGGATTAATACGATACACATGGGAAGCCCCCACTAATCATCGCAAACATGTTTGGGAAACCGCGATTCAGATTAATACGATACATGGTTTACGAAATAAACATATGATTTACGAACACTATAACTAAACAACCAACTGTGAACTCGCTCAACTTTGTTGTTGACTCGTTGTTACATGCCTTGCAGGTCGTTAGGTATCTATGGAGCTTGCATCGGAGTGGGAAGAGTCGTTGTGGGACATGGACAGCTGGGTGCCATGCTAAACATTTGAAACGTTTAAACTTATGACTCGGTTTTAAACATTATGCTTCCACTTGCAACTTAAACTATGTTTTGTTTAGACACCAATTGTATTGTGTTGGATTTTTATATACTACTTACATGCTTGTTCAATATGATTGGTGGCTTGATCCTGGTCAGTCACGCCTCCAAGCGGTGATACTTCGCGTGTGGATTTTTGGGGTGTGACAGATTGGTATCTGAGCCATTGGTTATAGTTAACTTGGTTTTAAAAAGGGGGAAACTTTTGGGTAAAACCAGACTATAACCTGAACAGTGCTCAACGATCCACAACGACGCTTCGCTCCACGTGCAAGACTCAACACTATAAGTGGTATGATTTATGTTTATATTGCCTACTTGCTAGTTACATAGAACTTTACTCATGGTATGCTTAGATAAACGTAACAACTATTGATTGAAAACACATGTGTGCTTACTCTCTTCTGTCATCGCACTTTCGCGAACCTCTCTCACTCATGTTTTCCTTTGATATGAAGATCATGAGTGGACGTGTTAACCTAACTCAAGCCCAGTTGGCGGCTTTGATCACTGAACAAGTTACTGCAGCACTCGCAGCTGCCCAGGCAGGAGGTATAACCTACCATCACAACTTACTCTAGGATCTTTAGATCCTACTCTCGTAAACCAACACTTGTGCTTAATTTTGCTTTCCACACACGACAGGTCAACACGCTCAGCCTCCTGTGTGTACTTTCAAAACCTTTATGGATTGCCGACCTACTACTTTCAACGGCACTGAAGGAGCTGTAGGCCTCCTCCACTGGTTCGAGAAGCTCGAGTCAGTCTTCGAAATGTGTGAATGCCCTGAGGCCCACAGGGTGAAGTATGCTACTTGTACCCTTGAGGGTATATCGCTCACTTGGTGGAACGCGCACGTTCAAATGTTAGGGCTGGCAGCTGCAAACGCCAACCCATGGAACGACTTCAAGGAACTGATCAAGCGAGAATACTGTAATCGTGATGACATCCACAAGTTGGAAGTGGAGTTCTTTAACCTGAAGATGACGGGGTCAGAGATAGAGGCGTATACGAAGCGATCCAATGAACTGGCAGTGTTATGTCCAACTATGGTGGATCCTCCCATTAAGCGTATCGAGCTGTACCTCAAACGCTTAGTACCTGAGATTCAAAGCCATGTGACTGCTGCTAACCTTGCTACCATCCAGGATGTTACTCGTCTTGCTCATCGTCTCACAGATCAGGCAGTGGAACAGAACAAGCTGCCTAAGCGTATCGGTGCTACTACTACTACTACTACTACTACTACTACTACTACTACTACTACTACTACTACTACTACTACTACTACTACTTCTGCTATTCCCGGTGATAACAAGCGAAAATGGGATGGAGCCTCCAGCAAGGGTTCAACTACAGTTCAGTTCCAGGCACAGCAGAGAAAGATCGATGACTACCAGAGTCCTGGTCAGCAATCTTCTGGTAGTCAAGGGCAGGGTGGATATCGAGGAAACCTCCCGAAGTGCAACAAATGCAACAGACACCACAATGGTCAGTGCAACAAGGGTCGTTGCCAGAGGTGTCTCAAGATGGGTCATGAAGCTAAGGATTGCAGGAGCTCATGACCTGCGAATCAGAACCATCAACAACAACCACCCGCTCCACAGAACCAGCAGCAGCAACAGCGAGGCAACCGGGGATTCTTTCAGTGTGGTGCTAAAGGCCACTTCAAGCGGAACTGCCCTCAGTTAAACCAGAATCAGAACAACAACAACAATAATCAAGGCAATGGGAATAACAACAGGGGTAATAACGACGGCAATGGTGCCAGGGGTCGAGCGTTCGTGATTGGTCAGGGTGATGCAAGGAATGATCCTAACGTGGTGATGGGTAAGTTTCTTCTCGACGACTTTTATGTTACTGTTTTATTTGATTCGGGAGCCGATACCAGTTATGTGTCTCTAAAAGTTAGTCAAATGCTTAAACGCACACCAACACTTTTGAACACCAAGCATGCCATAGAGTTAGCAAACGGTAAAAGCCTAGAAGCCACACACATAGTTAAGGTTTGTAATCTCGTCTTAGCTGGTCAGACTTTCTCTATCGATCTCATTCCTATAGTTTTGGGTAGTTTCGACATCGTCATTGGGATGGATTGGTTATCCCAACAGCAAGCAGAGATCCTTTGCAAAGAGAAGATTGTTCGTATTCCCCATTCTGGTAAAGAACCTCTCGTGATCCAAGGCGACAAGAGTGGTGCTGTTGTGGGCACCATCTCCTTTCTTAAGGCCCAGAAGTGTTTGCGAAAGGGCCACACTGCTATTTTAGCACTCGTTACTGACACATCAACGAAAGAGAAGAAGATAGAGGATATTCCAGTTGTACGCGACTTTCCTCAAGTGTTTCCCGAGGAATTACCTGGTCTACCACCTCATCGCCAGGTCGAATTCCAAATCGAACTAGCACCTGGAGCAGCGCCAATAGCTCGTGCACCGTACCGCTTAGCTCCATCAGAATTGGAAGAACTATCTACACAACTGCAAGAGCTCTTGGACAAGGGTTTCATACGTCCTAGCTCTTCTCCCTAGGGAGCACCAGTATTATTCGTAAAGAAGAAAGACGGTACCTTCAGAATGTGTATCGATTACCGTGAACTCAACAAGGTAACTGTAAAGAATCGCTATCCACTTCCACGCATTGATGACTTATTCGACCAGCTGCAAGGGCCGAGCTACTACTCCAAGATCGATCTGAGATCGGGTTACCATCAACTGAGAGTCCGGGACGAGGACGTCTCCAAAACAGCATTCAGAACTCGCTATGGCCACTACGAGTTTCTGGTCATGCCGTTCGGGTTAACAAACGCACCTGCGGTCTTCATGGATCTTATGAACAGAGTGTGCAAGCCTTACATGGACACGTTCGTTATTGTTTTCATCGACGACATCCTGATCTATTCGAAGAGTCAGGAGGAACACGAGCACCATCTACGACTTATTTTGGAACTACTTCGAGCAGAGCAGTTGTACGCTAAGTTTTCAAAATGCGACTTTTGGCTTCGTGAAGTCCATTTTCTAGGCCACGTGGTAAACAAGGATGGGATACACGTTGATCCATCCAAGGTAGACTTGATTAAGAACTGGCCTGCACCCCGTACACCAACAGAAATCCGCCAATTCTTGGGTTTGGCGGGCTATTACAGAAGGTTCATCAAAGACTTCTCCAAAATTGCACAGCCGCTTACGCTACTAACTCAAAAGGGTGTCACCTATCGTTGGGGTGATGCTCAAGAATCAGCATTTCAACATCTGAAGAATAGACTTTGTAGCGCACCTATTCTCTCATTGCCTGAAGGCACAGACGATTTTGTGGTTTATTGTGACGCGTCAATTCAGGGTCTTGGTTGTGTATTGATGCAACGGGATAAGGTCATTGCTTACGCCTCGCGCCAACTTAAGATTCACGAAAGGAATTACACCACACATGATTTAGAGCTGGGAGCTGTTGTTTTCGCACTCAAGATATGGAGACATTACCTGTACGGTACCAAGTGCACCATTTACACCGATCACAGGAGTCTCGAGCATATCTTCAAGCAGAAAGAGTTGAACATGCGACAACGTCAATGGGTCGAGCTTTTAAACGATTACGAATGTGCTATAAAGTACCATCCGGGCAAAGCCAATGTGGTGGCCGACGCCCTCAGTCAAAAGGATACTACACCTAGGCGTGTACGAGCGTTGCAACTCACTATTCAGTCTAGTCTTCCTTCTCAGATACGAGATACTCTGGTAGAAGCATTGAAACCCAAAAACGTCAAGGCTGAAGCATTACGCGGCTCAAGGCAACGGTTAGAACAAAAGGCAGACGGCGCCTACTATGTAACAGGACGCATCTGGGTCCCACTCTATGGCAATTTACGAGAACTTGTAATGGATGAAGCACATAAGTCTCGCTACTCGGTACATCCTGGTTCAGATAAGATGTACCACGATCTCAGAACTACGTATTGGTGGCCTAGCATGAAAGCTCACATAGCAACTTACGTTAGCAAATGTTTGACTTGTGCGAGAGTCAAGACCGAATACCAGAAACCATCAGGCCTACTCCAGCAACCAAAGATACCACAATGGAAATGGGAGGAAATTTCCATGGATTTTGTTACTGGCCTGCCTAGATCTCAACGTGGAAATGATACTATTTGGGTGATCGTGGATCGACTCACAAAGTCTGCACACTTCTTAGCTATCAAGGAAACGGATAAGTTCTCCACCTTAGCAGATGTTTACCTTAAGGAAGTTGTCTCGAGGCACGGAGTGCCAACCTCTATTATCTCTGATCATGATGCACGTTTTACTTCGGAACTGTGGCAAGCGATGCACAAATCTTTTGGCTCTCGGTTAGACATGAGCACAGCTTACCATCCGCAAATAGATGGGCAGTCTGAACACACCATCCAAACTCTAGAAGACATGCGTCGGGCATGTGTAATCGATTTCGGCAACGGCTGGGAAAAACACCTCCCGTTGGTGGAGTTTTCGTATAACAACAGTTACCACACCAGCATTCAAGCCGCTCCATTTGAGGCATTGTACGGGCGTAAATGCCGATCACCTCTTTGTTGGGCAGAGGTGGGTGATTGTCAGATCACGGGTCCAGAACTGGTAGTAGACGCAACGGAAAGAATTGCTCAAATACGAAAACGAATGGCGACAGCTCGTGACCGTCAGAAAAGCTACGCTGATAAGCGCAAGAAACCACTCGAGTTCCAGGTTGGGGATCGAGTGCTACTCAAAGTCTCACCTTGGAAAGGTGTAGTTCATTGTGGCAAATGAGGCAAGCTTAATCCACGATATGTCGGACCGTTCGAAATCATTGAGAAAATAGGCAAGGTGGCCTACAAACTGAACCTACCAGCAGAACTCGGTGGGGTTCACAACGTATTTCACGTGTCAAATCTGAAGAAATGTCTGTCAGATGAGACCCTCATAGTTCCTTTGAAGGAGCTCACTATCGACGATCAGTTGCGATTCGTCGAGGAACCAGTTGAAATCACGGACCGAGACGTTAAGGTCCTCAAGCACACCAGAATACCTCTTGTTCGAGTTCGTTGGAACTCCCGTCGTGGCCCAGAATTCACCTGGGAACAAGAAGACCAAATGAAACTCAAGTATCCCCAGTTGTTCGGAAACAGTGCAACCACTACTGAGGCTGAAGCTACCACAGAATTTCGGGATGAAATTCCAAACCAACGGGGGGATGATGTGACACCCCAGGAAAACCAGGAAACAACACAACACAACTAGCTTCCTCAGTAACCTCGCGCTAAATTTCGGGACGAAATTTCTTTCAAGTTGGGGATAAAGTGACAACCCGAGTTTTCAAGGTCTCTATTTGACTTAACCTTGTACTTTTTGGCAAAGTGTTATATATATATATATATATATGGTGAGCATTACATTTGAGTGTATGTTAATAATATGTTTCATGTTAATATTGTGTTATGTGTAATTAAAAGTGGAACTTTGACCGAACACCCTCTAGCCGAAAACCCCCACCCACGAAATCATCCCCACCCGAAAACACCCCTGTGGCGAAAACATCTTAGTGTTTTCGTCCACTACTGCTTGACGAAAATGAATGGGCTTTGGCCCAGTAGAGATTAGTTTTAAGTGGTGGCTCTCAACTTTTACGAGAAGTTCTTTTCAATCGGCAAACCTTAGAGTTTCTTTCTCTGTGTGACGGCACGGCATTATCGATTCCTCCAAGCTCCCTCTAGAGATCAATCGTTCTTTCTGTCTCGGTTAGTTGCACTGTTGTTCGAGTTATGCATGATTTTATGTCTGTATGTATACGTCCGATTGAATACTGATGTTATGTGATTATGTTATGTTTTCCATGAATGATCTGATGGTGGTATGGTGATCTTGATTCCACAATGATTGGATAGTTCATATGATTGCATGAATTGGTTTGACCGAATGGATTGGTAGGTTAGGGGTCCTTATAATTCTGTTAATATTGATGATCATGTTATGATGATAAGGTGTTAGATAATCAGCAGATTAGGGTTCTATTGTATGCGTATGTTGATTACTGAAATGATTTTACAATCTGTTAATATTATGTAATGATTGAATGACTATATAATGTAGGAGATGTAACTGTTAGACGAGATTAGGGTTGCTGAGTTTACGTAACTGTTAGTGATGATGATGAGGTCCCAGGCAAAAACACCACAACCAGATGAAAACACAAAGTGTTTTCGCCAAGCATTAAGTCCAACGAAAACCCTTGGGTTTTCGTTGTCACACCCCCAAAAATCCACATGCGGAGTATCACCGCCTGGAGGTGTGACTGACCAGGATCAAGCCACCAATCATATTGAACATAACAAGTAATAAGTAAAATCCAACCACACAATATGAAAGGTGTTTCAAATAAAAAACGTAGTTAAGTGTTTAGCGGAAGCATAATTGTAAAACCCAATGTAAATATTAAGTACGAAATAAAGTAATGTTTCTAGCATGGCACACACTGCCATGTCCCACAACGACCGCGCCTCCCTGTGCAAGCTCCATGAGTACCTAACGACCTGCAAGGCATGTAACAACGAGTCAACCACAAAGTTGAGCGAGTTCACAGTTGGTTGTTTAGATATTGCATTCCTTTTCGTAAATCATATGTTCGTTTTGTAAACCATGTATCGTATTAATTTGTATCGCGGTCTCCCAGACATGTTTGCGAAGATTAGTGGGGGCTTCCCATGTGTATCGTATTAATCCGTATCGCGGTTTGCCAAACATGTTTGCGATGATTAGTGGGGGCTTCCCATGTTGTATGTTACTAGACTAGTCGTATCCGTACGTGCCCTTCTTAATCCAAGGACCGTAGCAAGTATGAGTGTACGTAGGTTTTACGTACGTACCCTTCAATCCGAGGACAGTAGAAAGTAGTTTATTAGTAATGATAGTACGAGTAGTTATTCAATCCCATTCCCAACCCAACAGGAATCCCATGCCTTAGGAGTGTGAACTCACCTTGGTTTGCTTGGTATGCTAAACTATGTGCTCACAAGTAATCAGTCAAGTCCTATAATATGCACGTATACTCAATCAGTTCAAGTTCGTAAAGTTTCACATGCAATCTATATCACCAAATGTATTTGGCAGTTGACATCGTGCACCACTAAATCAGTTAATCAGGTTCACATAATTCATGCTTCACATGGTTGATTACTCAGTCTATTCTATTCATATTATCCATTAACATACTTAACGGCGTTAATGGGTTTAACGAAGTTACCATACTTGACAAGATTAACACACTTAGCATAGTTAACACACATGGCAGAGTTATTCAGAATTAGCAGAGTTATCATACGTAATGAACTTAACATGCGTAACATAGTTAACATAACCCAGTTAACATACTTAACATAATTGACCTACTTAACACAGTTAATACTTAACAGGGTTAACCACTTAACAGAGTCAATAACTTAACGGAGTTAATGTGTCCCAGCATTCGACGAAATCACTTGGGACGAAAACACTTCTGGTGGCGAAATCACCTTTGGCGACGAAATCACCAAGTGTTTTCGTCGATGTTCCGTTTACGTCGGGGAAGTGTTTTCGCCGGGCACATCGTTTTCATCGCTAACAGTTACAATCCTAGAACCCTAATGATCATCTACAATACGCTGACTTCAACATATAATCATTCAGTCATATCAATTCATGCGATTCTCCATACATACAAGGCATTAATACGAAATCATTCAACACTGAATTAATATGATTATCATACATTAAATTAAACATGCACTGAGAACTATCCAAATATTATCACAATATCAGATCTAACCCACAAGTCTGTACCATTGTGCCAAACCAATATCATATAATAGTATCCCATGTTACTTCAAATTATATATCAGTTTGCGTGGAAACCCTAGTCATTGACTAATAATAGCACCTAGCATATTATATCTAATTTAAAAACACATATAGCAAACACATGACTACTGACAATCACATGCAATTACGAGGGCAATAGCCGACAATCATGAAGGATCCTTATCCGATTGACTGCATTTTCAAGACATCACACATGCATTGCTATAGGTTAATGATCAATCAGGAATAAAATAAGCAGTGATGTTACTGACCGAGGTGTATTGTGACCGGAAAAAGGGATTGGAATGACGCCAAAATAGTGATGATTGCCGTCGCCCACTTAGAGAGGATTTAGGGTTTGGTAACTCATCATGTATACAACCTATTACGATAAAATACGTAACTGATATGAGGTTGGGCCCTAACTGGGCTTTGGCGAAGACTGGGTCGACGAAATCAATTGATTTCGTCTAGAGGGTGGCGGCGAAAACCCTTGGTTTTCATGGGGAGAGGGTTTTCGGCTAAGGGGTGTTTTCGGCTAAGGGTCCATGTTTTTATAATTAAACAATTCCTATTATTAATGCATGATATGTATAATACATACACATATAACATACACATCACAAAACAACACTTATATTATAAAAACACACTTTGCAATTAAATACCAAGTTAAGTCGAATAGAGACCTTGAAAACTCGGTTTGTCACATTCGTCCAAGGTGATTTCGTCCCTAGGTGTTTTCGCCAAAACAGGGATTTCGCCAATGAGGGTTTTCGCCCACTAAGTGTTTTCGTCTAATGACCTGTAACTCTGTAACTCGTATGTTAAATCGGTTAGATGGTTAACCCTGTTAAGTATTAACTGTGTTAAGCATGTCAAGTATGTTATGTATGTTAACTGGGTTATGTTAACTATGTTATGAATGTTAAGCTCATTATGTATGATAACTCTGTTAATTTTGATCTAACTCTGTTATGACACACTGACTATGATAAGTGTGTTAACTCAACTATGCATGTTAGTCCTATTGATCCTAGTTAACGCTGTTATGTAACACCCGTTTAATTTAACTTGAATTTAATAATAATTCACACTATTTAAATAAAGATGTTTAGTTATAACATGGATTTCATAAATAAGTTCTAGTGTGACAAAACCTTAGTCAACTATCGACTAAGTTAAAACAATCAAAAGATGTTTAACAATTTGTTTACATCACAAGAGCTTAGACTATTAATGATTTGAAATATTGCGGAAGCTTCAAAAATCGTGTTCGGTTCTTCAACATTTGCTTGATCGCCATCCGTAAGATCCACATCATCACCTAGGGTCAAAACCACTAAAATATTAGGTTTGACATTATCATATAATGTATAAACACAAGATCCGACACCGAAATGTGATAAATAAATTACAAGTTTCTGAGTTCCACCGTAACTTACGGTGTCACCGTAAGTTACGGTAGGTTCTGGAGACTTTTGATTCACCGTAAACCAGGGGAAACCCACCGTAACTTCCTGGACTCTACCGTAAGTTACGGTAACTTACGGTGGTCGCTGGAATGTTATATTTTTGTTTGACTTGTTCATTTCACTCAAACCCAAATCTCGGATTTCCCCTTTCTAACTTTTACCAATACGTTAAATTCTCTTATTTCTAACATGTTATATATTAACCAATATCAAAGATCATTCCATCATATTCCGGAGCATTAACCATGCCTTACTTGATTATTCGACCCGTTTGGCTCATCTACGGAATCCTCCATTATGATGACTACCAACGAGAATTAACCAAGTCTTGTCATATTGTTTAATATAACGACAACATCACTTTACCTCAATATAACTTTTGTTCTACGACTCAACTACACATATACTAGTTATCAAAATTTAACCAATGTAACGGGTCAAGTTACATACCTTTAGTGGACGCCCTTCAAACGCAAGTCGCCACCGGCTTGTCCACTTGGAGCTCCGGTATCCTTTCCTATTGAGTTCAACGAAAACACGTTTAGAACTCTTTTTAATTCACAATTCGCATATTTTGCCTAGACATAACAATCATACGGTTTAACTCAAATTTTCATATTTAAGTCTTCTTTGTGGCATTTATGCGAACACCTAACGGGCAGAATTTTATATCATTCATATTTCAAGTTCATAGTTTGCTATTTAGCTAAACTTATTCATCAATAAAGCTTTCATATAACTTTTAAACATCATAATTTCAGAAATTGCTTCCTATGACCAAATCACACTAGAATAATCCTTCTAAACCCTAGTGTTTACTAGTTTTCCACAAAACCCATGAATCGCCTTCATGGTGTTCATGAGAATTTCAGGAATTAGCCATAATTTCACATGTTATTGTCTAGGTTTTTACTCCTAGACACTATATCATCCCTAATCAAACCAAATAACCAACATGCATTCATAAATTTCAGAATTCCCAACTTCATGAGAATTTCAAGTCGGAGATTTTCAACAAATTTTACATACCTTATAACCCCCTTGCTATGAGGATCAATAATCTAAGCTCAGATTTCGTTTTTGATCAGATTTGGACCTTCAATTTGGTTGTTTTGTGAATGTTAGGGTTTTGGAGAGCTATGGTCGCCCTCCCCTGGCTTCTGGTCGATCCCACCAACTCAATTTCTATTGAGTTTGTGTTTTAATAAAATGTTTATTAAAACTAGTTTCCAAGTTTGACACTTCAGTCCCTCTAGTTTCTTTTATTTTGTTTTGATGTCTTTAACTACTCATAAGTGTTAAACTAACTAAGTTAGTACCACTTCTAATTAGATTACTTTACTTAATTTATTCACAACTTAATTGCAAATTTAAAAATTTGTATTTTCGGGATGTTACATGTTAGCACAGTTAAGTGTACCAAGACTGTTAATGAATAATTGAGTTAAAGTAAACTGAGGAAGCCTATAACGTGAAACTTGAATTGCATGAATCGATTAACTGCTTATGTGTTACATGATGTTAACTGCCAAACACACCCTGTGTTATTAATTTCATGCGAAACTTCACAAACTTGAACTGATTGAGTATACGTACACACTATAGGACTTGACTGATTTCTTGTGAGCATAGTTTAGCATACCGAGCAAACCAAGGTGAGTTCACACTCCTAAGGTATGGGATTCCCGGTGGGTTGGGAATGGGATTGAATAACTACTCGTACTATCATTACTATTAAACTACTTTTCACTGTCCTCGGGTTGGAAAGGGCACGTACGTAAAACCTACGTACACTCATACTTGCTACGGTCCTTGGATTAAGAAGGGCACGTACGGATACTACTAGTCTAATAACATACACATGGGAAGCCCCCACTAATCATCGCAAACATGTTTGGGAAACCGCGATACGGATTAATACGATACACATGGGAAGCCCCCACTAATCATCGCAAACATGTTTGGGAAATCGCGATACAAATTAATACGATACATGGTTTACGAAATAAACATACGTTTTACGAACACTATAACTAAACAGCCAACTGTGAACTCGCTCAATTTTGTTGTTGACTCGTTGTTACATGCCTTGCAGGTCGTTAGGTATCTATGAAGCTTGCATCGGAGTGGGAAGAGTCGTTGTGGGACATGGACAGTTGTGCCATGCTAAACAATTGAAACGTTTAAACTTATGACTCGGTTTTAAACATTATGCTTCCGCTTGCAACTTAAACTATGTTTTGTTTAGACACCAATTGTATTGTGTTGGATTTTTATATACTACTTACATGCTTGTTCAATATGATTGGTGGCTTGATCGTGGAGCAGTTTTGGTCCCTCCATCCTTATATAATTCTTTTTCATTTCTCATTTATTTATCGCTTGCACTCGTATTTAATTTCTTTTCATCCCGAGACTTGTAATAATACAAAATAATAAAATACAAAATAAAACTAATAAAGCGACTCTAATTTAAATATTAAAATATATAAAATACATAAGATAAAAAATAAAAAAGTGTGTGTTTTACAACACATTAAACCAACAACAACAACAACAACCATACCTAGTAAATCCCACAAATAGCAGAACTATTGGTAGGGTATCGGGGAGGTGGGATGTAGGCAAACCTTTCCTCTATTCAAGAATAGAGAGGCTGCTTCCTGAGAGACCCCCGGCTCCAAAACAACCAACAGACAGATAGACGAAAAACGGGTAAGTAAATCACGTAGCAGTAGGTAGATAAGTCTTCAGTAAGCAACATATATGCATTTATACAAGAAAATCATCATATGTTGGTCTACCTAAAGTGTAAAAGAATTAACCCCCCCCCCCCAAGGCACAGGTAGGACACGTCTATACCTTCACCTACTAGTCCTTAACCTTAATCCTACGTCTCCACGAACTCCTATCATGAACCATGTCCTCAGAGAGGTGCAATTCTAACAAATCTTGTCTAAGTCTTTCATCCCAAGTCAACTTGGGCCTGCCCTCCTCGTTCCTTCCACAGTCATGGTTTCCACTGCTCTAACTGGTTCTGTCAACTGCCTCCTCTTTACATGCCCAAACCATCTTAACCTCCCCTCTTTTAACTTGTCTGCTATACTAGCTACTCCTAACCAATCCCTAAAAACCTCACTTCTTATTCGATCTAACATCGTGTGGCCACACATCCACCTAAACATCCTCATCTCCGCTACCTCCATCTTGCGCGCTTGTGTTTTCTTGATGGCCCAACAATCTGTCCCGTACAACATAGCCGGTCTAACTGCTACCCTATAAAATTTTCCCTTTAATTTTGTTGGGAACCTCCTGTCACACAAAATTCCAGTGGCTGCTCTCCACCTACACCAGCCAACCTGGATGCTGTGAGATACGTCACTATCTATCTCCCCGTCCCCTTGCACAAACGATCCTATGTACTTGAACTTAGTCGTTTGTGGGACCACTTGACCCTCAATGGTAACCTGAGTGTCCTCGTTGTCACCTGCACCGCTGAAATTGCAATAAAGATATTCAGTCTTAGACCGACTAAACCTTAAACCATTGCCTTCTAAGGCTGATCTCCATTCCTCTAACCTGGCATTTAGGGTTTGTCTAGTTTCAGCCACTAACACTATATCATCCGCAAAAAGCATGCACCACGGAACTGTCTCTTGAATAGACTTGGACAACTCATCCAAAACAGCCGCAAAAAGAAACGGACTCAACGCGGACCCCTGGTGGAGTCCTACTTCCACAGGGAAAGCAAAATCGACTTCATTGAAATCACAATAACAATTAAAAACAATGTTTAGGATTATAAATTAGTATTTCCTGTTGAAGGGTTTCGATATGGCTATGGGGTTGTAGTAGAAGATGACGGTGGTGGTGGTTACTGAAAACAAAGGTGATTGACAAATAGGGTTCCAATATAATGAGTTCCGACAACGAGAAGGATAATGGTGGTGATGATCGACTCCGGTGATGGTAACAGGTGACAACGAATTGGGCGACAGAGGTGGTGTCGCCGGTAAGAACAGGTGGGGATGGTGATCAGTGATGGCTGGAGTCCCCCCCCCCCCCCACGAGAAAGGTAAGTCCCAATGACTTTGTTTTCGTTTGCCGGTGGTGAGGTCACCGGTGTTTGGATTGTCATGATTCTTGAGATGGGTGTTGATGGTGGTACAGTAAGAATAGTGTAGTTGTGGTAGGTGGGTGATACGGTAGGGTGGTGGTGGGGATGGTGTGATTGTGGTGTAGTGGTAGTGGTGGTGAAGATGAAGGAGATTAGAGAGAGAAAGAGGTTTGTGTGTGTGAGTGAATGTAAAAGGGTTATTAGATTTTAATAATCCTAAGTTTTACCTGTTGGCCGGTAATAACCCCAACTCTAAAAATTCCCTCCAACGATCTTAACTTGTAAGAATTTGCCTCTCATCGATACTTTTCAAACTGTAGGTGCACTTAATTCAATTAAGAGGCTGCAGGTGCACTTGAATCTATTGAGGAGACCAAATTCTTATATGTTATAAAATGATCAATGAGGGTCAAATTCTTACAAGTTTGAATCGTTGGATGAAATTTTTAAAGTTATGATTATTATCGGCCAACAGGTGAAACTTAGGATTATTAAAATCCAATACCCAATGTAAAACGACTGAAATACTCTTGTAAGTTAGGATTTGGACGAAAATAGTTACAAATTAAAAAAAAAAAATCAAGCAGATAGTTTAATACCTAATGCCTTTAACACATTTGGCTTCCTAGCTCCAGAATCAACGTAAATGAAGTTACACAACTTTTCCTATTCAATTCCTTCTCTTTTATTGCTTTCTAAATCAATTTTGACAGAGTTCTGTTACACAAGCAATGAGATGGTTCCGCTCCAATGTCCCAGAATGAACACATGAGTGAAGTATATATAGTGTGGCTGGTTCGCTTATATGGACAGTCCATATAAGCGAAACCTCATGCGTTTAGATAAGCGAAACCCCCCTAGGTGACATATGAGCGAAACCACCTATGACCTAATGAGCGAAACCTCATCTAACATGTTCATAAAAGCAAAACTATCTAACTATTATGTACACATAAACGAAACTTCAATATAAAACCCTAATTTCACTCTTAAACTCTAATCTTGACCGTCTTGACCTAAGACTTAATGTAGACGTAGTCAACAGACATTCCATGCACCAACAGACTCCCCCTTGGATGTTGACGAAGTCTTCAGCTCTGAGTCTTCAGTCTTGGTCTTTTCTCCAACTCTCTGTCTTCACATCATAAGCATTCTATCTTCACAGGTTCACTATCTTGTCCTAGCTTCATCTTCAGCATTCCCTTTGATTGTTGATCTAGACTCCCCCTTTCACAGACTCCCCCTCTCAATATGCTAGAATCTGAGGTCTTGATCTGATTCAAGCTTTGACATTTAGCTTCCGTGGGAATAATGAAGTCCTAAACCTGTGTCTCAAACATCAATCATTACAAACTTATCTTTTTCACAAAAATACACTATCTATCAGCTTTAGCAATCCACTCAAGTATTCAGGTCCAAGTTAATGACCCTGATCACTTGATTAATCTACCAAGTTCAACTTAATGACCTTGGTTGATCATTTGACGAATTAAACTGATTTTGAAAACATTTTTCAAACAATTTCTGAAAATAACAAGTATCAAGTTAATGAACTTGTTTTTTGACTTTTCAATAAATCAAACTTCATCAAGATAAGCTCTCCTCATTCTTCAGTCCAGAACCTCCTGCATCTGCTTCAACATCTGAGAATCCAACAATCAACTCTCCACTTTGGTTTGTCGAAAAAAAAAAAGCAGAAATAAAATCTTTTTGGATTTTATAAAGTGTTCTAAACTAAGAAATAAAATACAGAAAACTTAAATTGCAGAAAGTAAACAAAGTAAACTATTTACAAACATATTTTTGGTGAGCGTGTCAGGGAATCGTATCAGCTATCAGACAAATTACAAGTACCGTTAAGCTTCATTTCATACTCAGACTTAAACAATTCACCTCGATTGTCGATATACTGATCCATCTTAAATTCTCACACAAATTTCAATTTACTCAGGATACGAATTAGATGTCTTATGAACTTAGCTCATTCATGTGTCCCACCTCTTGAATATACTCCCGTATCCAGAATCCCAATATTCAGTCTTACAGGTGAGTATACTACAATGATATCTGTACATAAATTAGGTAATGCGAGGGCCGAGGGATCTCAGGTCGATACTTCCGTATACGCAGAGAGATATCAGCTTCGACTTTATGGTATGTCCCCTTTAGAGGATCTTTTAGCTACAACAGCAGCGACTATCAATTTTATTGTTTCATCTGCATGCTGAGGGTTTATGCTGTGTTTCAAGCATTTGCAGAAAGTATTATTCAAGGACTAGGTTAGAACTTCCATTCAGCAGAAGTCCCGAAATAATACCCCAGACATCATTGAGAATAAAAACCTGTATATCAGAATATGAGACCTTTCAAACGAGATTTCAGGGGTTACCTATATATCCAAGTAGTGTTCCCCACGAATTTCACAAGTTTGAAATTTTAGGTTTATATCCCGAATAAATCTACTAAATGTGCGAAAACCTATCGACACATCATCAGTGAGACTGTTTAACTCAATTAAACTTTACAAATCTTTAGCATACTGTAATTGTCTAGCTGATGTACTATCATTTTCCCTTTATACACAAGCTCTTTTTCAGATTTTATCATGTTTTTGTATTTTTACATTTTTTACTGTTTTTGTATTTTCTGAAAATATATCTATATACATCTATCTACTCCCCCTAAATACCAAAACAAGTAAAAAATCGACAAACCATTGCAGATTGTTTCTCGTCTTCATCCGCAACAGTACTCTCATCAACTAGGGGTGTTCATCGGTTCGGTTTATGGTTTATTTGGTTTATTCGGTTCGGTTTATTCAGTTTTCAAAATTTTGTACCCCAAACCAAAAACCAAACCAAACCAAATAAGAAATATGCAAACCGATCCAAACCAAACCAAATTCAATTCGGTTTGGTTTCGGTTAGAAACCAAACAAACCAAATAAACCAAATCTAACCAAATTGTACTAAGTACTTTTTTTTCTAATTTATATTTATGTTTGTGTTCTAACTTTCGAACATCGCAACTAATTTACACCTAGCAATATATGAATACAAGAACGTTTCATTGCGAAATAAAACAAACACATCTATAAAGTAGTCGTAGACACAACCACAAAGTTAAAGTTTCAAAACATAGATCATAGAAACTATAAATAGTTAACAAGTCTAATGGCACAAAATATAAATAATCTTCAAACATGAGTCTTTCTCCAAGAAAATGTAGAAATCCTAAACCCTAGTTTCTATAGGTCTGAAGTTCTATTATTTTAGAAATGAGTGGGTTTGAGTTGAGCTTTTAGATTTACATTTGGTATTTTAGGCTACATAAAAAATAACTATTTTGGGCTAATAAATTGTATATTATTTATAAAATACTTTATTTTTATTTAATAATTAATTAAGTTAAATGGTTTATTCGGTTATCCAAATAAACCGAATAAACCAAATAAAATAAAATGTGGATCCATAAACCGAACCAAAAACCATATTCACAATTCGGTTTCGGTTAGAAACCAAACCAAAAACCGAATTCATTATTCGGATCGGTTTATTTGGTTACGGTTACGGTTCAGTTTACGGTTTTTATTTGGTTACGGTTTTTTCTGAACACCCCTATCATCAACGCCTACAATTCCATCCGACACCGAAAGAAGCTTCATACCGTTCAGTTTTAACAAATATTGAAACCGATTTTTATCAAAAGCTTTGGTATGTAAATCAGCTTTCTGTTCGTCAATGTGGATTTTCTCAATTCGTATCAACTTTTTCTCAAAGCAATCACGAATAAAGTGATGACGAATTTCTATGTGTTTAGTTTTAGCGTGATGTACTGGATTCTTTGTTATATTAATTGCAGCCTCATTATCAACAAAAAGAGGTGTGTTAAGAAACTGCAAACCGTAGTCGCGCATCTGTTGCTGTATCCACAGGATCTGAGAGCAGTAACTGCTAGCAGAAACATACTCCGCTTCACATGTAGATAGCGCCACAGACGTTTGTTTCTTACACTGCCATGTAACCAATCTAGGTCCAAAGAACTGGCATCCTGCAGTTGTTGATTTTGAATTGACTTTGCAGCATCCGAAATCCGAATCGGAATACCCTTCGAGCGTAAAGTCGCCTTTCCTAGGATACCACAACCCCAATGAAGGAGTTCCTTTCAGGTAGCGCAATATCCTCTTCACAATAATCATATGTGAAGCTCTCGGGTTAGATTGAAATCTTGCTGCGAGGCACGTTGGGTACAAGATATCAGGTCGTGAAGCAGTTAGGTACATTAAAGAACCTATCATGGATCGGTAAAACGTTTCATCAGCCCTGTCTCCGGTGAGATCTGGGTGAATCCCATGATTTGTTGCAAGTGGGGTAGCAGCTGGAGTAGAACTTGACATCCCAAATTTCTCTAGAATATCATGAACGTACTTCGTCTGATGAATGAAAATTCCCTCAGGTAGTTGTTCAACTTGTAAACCCAGAAAGAATTTCATCTCCCCCATTGATGACATTTCGAACTTTTGCTTCATCACCGATTCAAAATCTTTGCATAGATTTTCATTTGTCGACCCAAAGATTATATCGTCCACATAAATCTGAACTATCAGAAGATGACCGTCGACCTCTTTAGTGAAGAGAGTGGCATCCACTTTTCCACGAATGAACTTGTTGGCTAGTAGGTGTTGAGACAAAGTCTCGTACCAAGCTCTCGGGGCCTGGTGTAAACCATACAGCGCTTTGTCTAATATGTAGACCTTGTTTTTGTGGATTGGATCATTGAAGCCCGGCGGCTGTCCGACATAAACCTCCTCTTTGACCTTCCCATAAAGAAACGCCGATTTTACATCTAACTGATATACTTTGAAGTTCTTCCAAGACGCAAATGCAAGGAAAATTCTGATTGCCTCTAGTCGTGCTACAGGAGCATAGACTTATGTAAAATCAATCCCCTCCTGTTGACTAAAGCCCTGAACAACAAGTCGAGCTTTGTTCCTTACAACAACTCCTCTGTCGTCTCTCTTGCATTTAAACACCCACTTGGTATTGATTTTCCTATGACCATCCGGCAAATCAACTAACTTCCACACTCCCAATTTCTCGAATTGACTCAATTCCTCCTGCATTGCATTGACCCAAGAATCTTCAGTAAGCGCCTCTTTGTAAGTTCTTGGTTCAACCTGCGAGATAAAACAACTCAATGAGAATTCAGTTTGCAAAGGAGCAACTTTTGTATAAAAACATGTAAGCCCTTTATCAATCTGTCTTCGAGTGCGAATGCCTGTCTGCAATTCTCCTATGATCAACTCCTCTGGATGATATGAAAAAGTTCGCGGCATCACTTCGCTTGGAACATCTACATTGCCCTCCAGATTAGTAACATTCTGATCTGCATCTTGTTCACCAACTTGGTTTGTTTGACTTGAAAACTGAATTTGCTCCCCCTCAGAATCTGAATCACCATGATCAAAGACAGGCATGTTTTCAGCTTCTTGATTATCATCCTGAACCGACTGATTATCCTGAGCAACTTCATTCTGTTGGACATCATCATGTTCACCAGCATTACTCGGACCTGCTTCATCGTCATTTAAAGTCTCCCGTGGTTGCCTCGAATACTCAGCTGGGAACCTTAGCTGTGACTCATATTCACGCAAAATATCCAACTCATCAAAGAAATCTTCATCTTCCTCTGATTCTTCTTTCATGTCAAACGAATCCCACAGTTTGTCATAATGATAACGCCATGAATCTCCAGGATTCTGCGGCGGCATAGTATAACCTTGACATTCAACATTTACAGCTTCAATAATCCGCTTCTCACTTGGAACGAAGACACGTCGCATCGGATTTGCATAACCAACAAATATTCCCTCAATGCTCTTCGGACCAAACTTTCCATGAGGCTCAATAACTGTACAGGGTGACCCGAACGGTTCTAGATACTTCAAATTCGGTTTGCGGTTATTGATTAGCTCAAAGCATGTTTTGTTGAACTTCTTGACAGTTAGAACCATGTTGAGCGTATAGCATGCGGAGGAAACAGCTTCAGCCCAAAAATTTATCGGTAACTTTGAATCTGCCAGCATAGTTCTAGCCGTCTCGATTAGTGTCCGGTTTTTGCGTTCTGCGACTCCATTCTGTTGCGGAGTGTACGGAGCACTAAACTCTTGCAATATACCTCTTTCATCACAAAATTCTTCCATCTTGCTGTTCTTGAATTCAGTACCATTATCACTTCGAATTCTTTTGATACGCCTTTGGTACAGATTCTCAATCTTTCTGAACAACGCCATCAAACTGTCAAATGTTTCGTCTTTCGTCTTCAAGAAAGAAACTCACGAAAATCTGGAATAATCATCAGTAACGACCAAACAGTAGTAATCTCCTGTAATACTTTTGACATTCACAGGACCAAACAAATCCATGTGAAGTCTTTCCAGAGGTCTCGAAACTGAATTGACTTGTTTTGTAGGGTGTGACTTTTTCTTCTGCTTGCCTTTAACACAACTAATGCACTCCCCTTCCAGATGAAAACCTTTGACATGAACTCCAAGAACCAAATCATTGTGCACTAAGTGATTCATTTTTCTAAGATGTATATGCCCCATCTTTCGGTGCCACAATCTCGATTCTTTCTCAGTTGCTCTAGAAACAAAACAATGTGCTTGACCAGTAGATGTAGTTGCTACACTCATATCTAACACATATAAATCATTCACTCTAGGTGCCCGCATGATAATCCATTCTTCAGGGATAACAAATCCTGGTTTCAAGATCAAACATTCTTTATCAGTGAAGTGAGTAGTATACATATTGTCACAAATCTGTGAGATACTCAGCAGATTGTTCTCCAGCTCAGTAACGTAGTTAACTCTTTCAAACGTCACAATCCCGTTGGATAACGTTCCTTCACCAATAATTCTACCACCTTCATGACCAGCAAATCCCACATAACCACCATTAATATTTCTCACATCATACAGCAACGCAGTCTTCCCTGTCATATGTCTTGAAGCTCCACTATCCATGATCCATCTGGATACAAGTTTTGGAAGATCCTGCACAAAACAAACTTTGACTTAAACTTTAATAAAGATGACGATTCATGCTTCATGATCAAGGAAGCTCCGGCAATTCAAACTGCTTAGTCGAACATGGAGTCCACCCAGGCCTCATCAGCCTTAGGTGTACCCTTGACTCTCGCAATTTGAATTTTGAAATTTTCTGCCTTCAAAGGTGGAAAATTTGCATCATAATCAATTTGAATTGAATCCTCAGAAGATTTCACATTCTTCTCAGTTTTTGGTTTCCAAACTTGTTGAGATAATGCAACCTGCTTGTAAAATTTGTCATTTTTAGTTACCACTTTCTTTACGGGTTCATTTTTCATTTTGATATTATCATTTTTTACACTCTTTTTCTCAACAACCATTTGTGCTTTACCCTTCTCGTCAACTTTCTTCTGTTGAATCTTCACAGTTTCAGTCTTAGGCTTCACATTGGTACACTTTCGTGCAATGTGACCAACTTGATTATATCTGAAACATGTTCGAGTATCAACAACTCGACTTGTGCCTTCAAACTGATACTGTGAAGCTCTTTTCTCAAAGAATTCTTCATTCAATTTTGAAAAAAAATCTCTTTCTCTTCATCAGCAAGTGAACTCGAACTGTTCACAAATACCTTCTTTTCAGCAAACCTTTTGTTTTGAAAACTTTTTTTCTGATAACTCTTACCACCCCTATAACCACCCGACCAATTGTTTCGATTGTTATTATAAAAACGTGGTGGCACAACAGGCTTTTTGTAGTAAGCTTTATCTTTCTCAAAATTCATTTGCCTTTTTGTTTGTTTCAAACTGTTCACTTCTGACAACTCAACTTCAACCAATTTGAAAACATTTGTCAACTTTTTCACATTAACATTCTCAATGGGAAACTCAGAATCCGAATACAACTTATCAGATCCAGCCATCTTATACATCACAAGACCCGGTTCATCACTTAAGTTGTTTTTAGATTTTGGTTTCTGAATGTACTTATCCAAGAAACACCCATCTTCCTCAGTAGTGTCACTATCCGTTTTTAGCACATTTTCAACAACACCTTTTACAATATCATTTTGGACACTATCGTCATTGGAAGATGTAAACGTGACATCAATTGAATCTGGAAGATTCATTTCACTTTCTTTTTCAATTTCAACCAACCCTGATTGCTTTTTCGTGTAGTTATCAAGAACAGGTGGTGGAACTTGATGAAAACACACCCCAGTTCCATCAGAATACACATCTTCGCCCGCTTTGTCTTTCCCGATGGGTTTGGGAATAATGTGTTGCAACACAAAGCTTGCGGAGCTGTAACTGTTAAGCTTCAACTGGATTCGCTCGTTTTCAATTTCAGCCTCTTGAAATTTAAGTTTCAGTTTAGCGATTTCATCCAGTTGTTGGTTGATTGATTCTTCTTTTACTCTAAGCACTGCTTTTAGGTGAACGTTTTCTTTATAAGTTTTACCATTTCGATCATCACTATCTTTCATTGTGCTTTTGAGTTTTTTAAACTTCTCAGAAATCTGACGGTTTTCAAGAATTAACTTTTCATTTTCCTTTTTAACTTTTTCATGATCAATTTTATCATTTTCAATTTGGTTAGTTAATTCTCTTATTCGTTCAGTTGAAGCTTTAACTGTTTTGTCACGATCAAGAATCTGATTCTCAACGCTTCTGACCTTTGCTGTCAGATCTTCAACTTTCTTACCGTTGAGATACGTGACTGTGTTACAAAATTTGCACTCTTTGTTGCAATTTTTGCAATCAGCATTTCCATCAATTTTCTTACCTGACGCATTTGTTGACAAGTTTGAACTGACCTGGCTTTTTGACTCAGACACGGAGTTAGAGTCTACCTCAAGTGCCTTAGCAGCCAGCACTTTGTCAGCCATTTTTCCGAGGTTCTCAACAGTCAACTCCTACGTTGTGTCAATAACTTCAGTATCAATCTTCTTTGATTTTTCCTGCTCTTCTTTCTTCTTCCTCTCTTTTTCTTCTTTCTCTTTCTCGTCTCCAGTTCCCCACCATTTATTCTGCCAATAATCATCATCTTCTTTGATCTCCTTGATTATGGCTTCCAGATCAAGAGTTTTGTCATCGATCGCAATATTTCCATATTCATCAAGATAACACTCTCTGTCCGGATCCCATCTATTTGCTCTCCTTGCTTCCAAATAGATACGAGATATTCTAATTATTCTGTTTTCAGCCAGCATTTTTCTGTATCTATATTTCTGCTCTTCAGTTCTATCGTCTTTCCACGGAATAGGATCGTCGTTTTTCTCCATGAATGCGTAACCAACCGCATCTTCTTCTGGTAGAACCTCTTGACTCCAATCATACCCTTCGTCATCATAAATCACCGCAAGAGCTCTAGATTTCTCTTTGTTGTCTTCAACCTGCTTCAATCTAGGCGGCTCGGATTTATTCTGATGATAAATTGCCTTCTTATAGTAATCATCTCTGAAAGGATTCTCCGACTCATCAGCATAAGCGTTTCTGCATTCTCGCTTGAAGTGACCTTTCTGCTTACACTTGAAGCATGTCACCTTGGATTTATCAAAACCCAGCTTGGTAGATGGACCACCAATTGTCTTCCTTTCGGTAATTTCCATGAAACGCTGTGCTCGACGAACAGCACTGGCCATAGCCCAACGAATGTCGATCAGTTCCATTTCCTCCGGATCAATCTGATCATAATCTTCTTTCGTCAGATTGGTGTTGCCTATCTTCCCAGCTACTAACCCTTCATACGATTCCAACACCGATGCTAGAAAGATCATCTGCTGTTTGGCCGACTCCTCATCAAAATTCTGAGCATTCTTCAAGTCTATTGCAATGTTGCATTGAAAACGATTCTTTACATCAGAATGACTTCCAGATGATGAAGATCCACTGTGATAACCACTGTGACTTCCACTGCTTTGACCACTTTGACTTTCTTTGCTTGCTGTGGACACATTCTCAGCAGAAAATGCAGTCTTTGGAGAAGTTGCTTTTGGCATCATGCTTTTTGGATAATACAAATCCAAATTCTGCTGGTAAGATGAGTGATTGACTTTGTATGTCTTTTTCAGTTCCAACTCGTGACTCTCGAGTTTCTCAATCAGCAAATCTAATGTCAACTTTTCTGGTGCTTTGATGGTATTCTTCAGCATCAGCGCATAATATCTCCAATCCATCTCGTCAGGCAACGAATCGAACAATTTGTCGATAAGATCTTCTTCAGGATATCTGATATCATGTCTTACTAATTCCAGCTTCAGATGACCAAATCTTTCTATCATTTTACAAACTGACTCGTTCTTTAAACACCCAAACATATCAAACTCTTTCCTAAGTAAATTCATTTTGTTTTTCTTGATTTCTTCACTACCTATACATTTCTTTTCTAACTTTTTCCAAAGATCTTTTGCATTTGAATAATCGATCAAGGCAATAATGTCTTCCCGGACGGACTGAAATAACAATGCCACACATTTTTGTTCAGCTACAAATGATTCAATCTCATCAGCTGATCTTAAAGTTTCACCATTTTTGTTTCCATTTTCATAACCGTTTTTCAAACTCTTCCAGCTGGGAAATGCGAATGCCATCAACCAATCTTCAAACTTTCTTGACCACCGACTGTATTCCTCGATAGCCATTAACTTTGGAGGTTTATTGAATGTTCCGAAAGCACTTTCCGATTCCCAAGCTTCCTTTTTCCTCTCTTTCGGCGGATTCTCATTCGTATTGCTGGACGAAGAATCATCATTTCCGGAATCTCCAGCGAATGCGTACATGTCGCTAAATGGGTTCAATAAAATGTCATCCATCTTGAGTGTACCTGCAAAATCAACAAACACTTAGAAAATATTTTCGAATTTTTGGAAAACAGTGACAAATAAGCGAAATCAGCTTGTATGTCCACAAAAGCGAAATCAATAGTATGACTGATAAGCAAAATCAGTTATTGTGACAGATAAGCGAAATCGTATGTCACAATAAGCGAAATATGATGTGTCCGAATAAGTGAAATATGATGTGTCCGAAAAAGCGAAATATGATGTGTCCGAAAAAGCGAAATATGATGTGTCCGAAAAAGCGGAACTACTCAATGTACCAATGAGCGGAACCTTATGGTTTGTATGAGCGAAACTAACAGGTTCGTAAAAGCGAAACCTCAATGTCCGTAGGTCCGAATAAGCGAAAACAGGTTTTTAGTTGATTTTTACCATTTTTAGTCCGAATTTCAACCTAAAACTTTCTAGGGTTTGTTAATACTGTATTTTACAAGTCATACTCGAATTTTAGGCCATTTCAACCGTAGGAACCAGTTTAAAACGAAAAAATATGAGAGAAAGTGAGTAGAAATGAGAGAATGTTGTCGAATCAGCTGTAGTAGTATGAACTCCTCGTCCTGAAGCTCTGATACCACTTGTTGGACCGTTTTGCGACCCCGAAAAGTCAGTTAAGAATGTTCATCTTCACGTACGAAGGCGGAATCAACGTAAAT